>VZUI01026966.1:0-164380 GCA_013401135.1 Cettia cetti | reverse complement strand
TTCTGTTTACCAGAAGAAGCCTGGGAAAGAACCCTTTTTTAACATCAACACATTCAGCTTGAAAACTCAGGACTACATTTCTTTCTTTTCAAATTTTAGAAATTCAAGAAATAATTGGTATGAAAAACACTTTCTCATTTTAGATAGCATTCACAAGTTTAAATGAAAGATCCATTATATTGACTGAATAACACCCCACAACAAAATATATCAGGAAAGATAGTAATGGCAAAAAAACTGACAGGAATTTACAGTTGTACATTTTAGAGCACTAAATATAAGAAAGAGAGCTTTTCTAAATTTTTTGCACGTGCTCTCAATTTTCATGAAATGATTATCAAATACTTTACCAAATTTGGGGATTGGAGTCACTAAATTTATGTCATTAATACAGTCACTAGTGTTATAGCAATAGCAATAGCATAGTCACTACTAGCAGTACAGAACAATTAAAGTTTATTTCAATAGGACTATCATGGCCTCCTGCAAAGTGAAGCCATAAGATTTTCAATTTTAGATGTGACTGACCACAGATTGACTTTTACATGGTCTACTTGTCATCACATATCACACTTAAGAAAAAAAAAAAGAAATGAAACCAGAAGTAGGTTTCTATCTCCTTTTCAAAACTTTGAAAACAAAAATATATTCATGCTATGTGCATGCTGACAGCTGAAACATCAACAGTCAAGAAGCAGTAAACAAAGGAAAAGCAGAATATCTTCACTTAAGTTTGGGCTAGCTCTAGAGGTGCAGTAATTTAAATGTACTGTCAAAATTAGGAGGGAGACCCTACTTCGAAAAGCAGGCAAAAAAAGAGAGATCCCAAAATGACAAGGTCATAGGTGACACTCAAGGTGCTTTTTACATGAAGGTTCAGAAATGCTCCACTGAAGTGCACCGATCTGGCAGCTGACTTCATTGTTCATGCATATGAACATCACCCTGGTGAAAGGCTCTTATAATTGCCTATGCTAATTCAGTTAGTTGGGTATCAAGTTTCAGACAGAACAGTGTCAAGCTGGAAAGAGCAACCTGCAACACTTTTTCTGTTCATGAAGGAGCATACCTAAAAAGGGTTAAGTTCTTTGTCTCTATGTACTTTGGAAATTATAATCAAGACATCATCAGACTTTCTCACATCATAACAACCCTAGAAGATTATTTTAACAATGCAACTTACGACAATCTGTTCCTTGCTCTTTACTAACCATTTTGTGATTGCATCTCCCATGCCTGCATGTGAATCTCCAGCCTAAGCCAACAAATTTCTGTGATTCCATGATCGCGTGTAACTCCATCTCTCACATACTCTCTTCACGACCTCCCTGTTACAGAGGAGTACTATCTATCTGTGTACGCTCAAAATAAGTATGTGCAAGAGAACTTGTCTGACCTAACTTCCATCTGAATGTTTGGCATCTAGTCAGGGACAGCATTCTATACTCTCTCACATGACAGCGGTAGATTTCCCTCTGGTCTCTTTGATTCTTTCCTGAAACAAATCACACTATCTCCTGATTACAGAAGGATCTTTGTGAACTTAAAGTTGACACAGGAATCTAAAGTGTGTTAGATAAGTCCCACCTATGCATGATTCAGATTTCTTACTCAAATTCTGGATCTTGTTCAGTTTCCCAAAGCTGTTGTACAGTAGATTTGGCATCCTGAGCATGATGCTCCAGGGCTTCTATGTCAAATTCTTTGAGGAGAGAAGAAAGAGGAACAGAAGTACTTCCTTCATTCATGCCATAGATACAAATAAAGACAAGGGAAGATGATCTTATCATCTTAACAAGTGAGAACAAACCTCAACTATGCTAGAGCAACTAAAAAAAACCCCATCTTTTCTTCTGAGACAGAAATAAGCTTTAGGCAGTTTGAAATTTTTGAGATAGTTCTCAGTGAAGAAAAGTTTTTCAAGATCTATAAAATTCTCCAATGAGGTAGATGCTGATCAGATGATGCCTACTCCAGATCTCTGAAAGGGGAACATACAATCTGACATCAAACAAGATGCATCCATGCTGCACTTGTTATACTAGCTCTCACAAAACATAATGAAAATAAAACCTTGCTTTGCTTTTTTTCTGGATGTTATGGTTGGTCTCTCTTGTTTTTGTCCCCTTCCATATTGAAGAATCTGTGCACTGGATTTAGTATGGGAGTAGACTGTAAATTTCCTATTCGTTAATTTAAATTTACTATTCAATTACAATTAAAAAGAAATCAAAAAGAAATATGACAAACTTATGGTAAATGACATTTTAATGAGCTTTTAACAATCAATCATTAATTGATATTCATCCTTGAATTGAAAGGACAAAAACAGGTAGATGAAACTATGTCACACATGGATCCAAGAACAATTGTCAGTTTTCTTTTCCTCTTTTTTTTTTTTTTTTTTTTTTTGCCACAGAAGTTACATTAGAAAAAAAACAAAAATTAAAAAAACAAAAAAAAGAAAGATTTGTAGTAAAAATTTACCCTCTTTAAATGAGCATGAAAACTGCACAATGAAAAGCATTCCCATACAAGTATATTCAGGGGCAATGGAATGCTATTTAAATGTTGTATTTAAGTGCACTAGGTGGTAACAAATGTAACATTACCACAAAGGTGTCTTTTTGTAACAGAAAGATTACCAACACCTTCAAGCCTTCCTGAGATCTGAGTTCCTATTGCTTTACTATATCACATTCTACTAATTTAGTTAACAGTAAGTTTATCTTCTCAGTTCTGTTTCCATTTAAAATTATAAGTTTAGAAATAGTTTTGAAAAATTCATTACCTTACAGCCTCAGTCATCAAGAAACACTTGCACAACTCACCAAAGCTCCAATGTTAAAATCCTAAAAAACCTGTGCCTTCATTAGTGAGTGAGATTTTCCTGAGCAAAGATGAGAAATTATAAGCCAGGAAATTTTATGTAAAGATAGAACTTCAAGCAATGGTCACCCAAGTAAGGGTTGGACAGATGAGTGTTGGCCCTATTTTTTCACAAAAATCAAGGAAGAAAAGCAATTTCATAAACAAGCTGATCATCAAACCATGTTGGAAGCAATTTCTGGAAAAGCAATTCCTCTCTTTTTTAGGACTTCACTTAGGCTCCAATTTCTCATTACAAATTCTTACAAATAAAGATGTGAATTTCTAATGAGAAGGCTGAGTATCCATCCAGAGTATGCCAGGATTCATGCCAAAAGCAAATGCATAAGAAAGCACAACTGACAGAGCACAAGATGCTGCACATTCCTCTCGGTTTTATTTCATCACTAATGCTGCATGTAGTTCAACTTTGGCTAGGTTACTATAGGATGGGAGGAGAGAGCAGAATAAACTACCTTTCATGATTTCAAAGCTGGCTGCATCCCTCTTCCCTTCCTTATGTCTCTGAATATACCTTGCCCTCTCCAAAGATATAATTCTCTAATCTATCCACTTTAGACAGACCACTGCACAACATGTGCTTGTCTCCCTCCTTTGCCGGTGCTCTGAGATGACTGGACACAAAAAGTCAGATGCAGAAGGTGGGTATCCATTAGCAGAGCCCTGAGCCTCACTTGGTAAGTCCCATGAGAAACTAATGACTCCTGGTTTCTGTCCACCTGGGCAGATACTTCAGCTCCCCCTCAGTCTACAATATCCTGTGCATCAGCTGCTCTTGGACAGCCTGTTAAGCTGATATTGGCACCCTTGCTATGTCTGTTGAGAAATCCATGATCAGCAGTAAAAAAATCAGATCAAACACCTTACTGTTTAGAAATGCTTTGACATATGAGAAAAAAATATATATAAAAAAGATTTGAAAGTGAGATCTTGCATTCTACTCTATTGTAATTCCAGCCTTTCTATATTTACAGCAGAGCAAGCTACTCCAAGTGACTTGGACTCAATTCCTCCACAAAACTTCTCCCATCAAAACTACTTCAGCCTCACTGTTCAACAGACCTTAAAGTCTAAGATCTAACCTCAGAAATAAGTCTCTTCCTGGACTAGAGCAGAGCTGGCAGTCCAGTCAACTAGTTAATGTCATCAAAGAGCAGCCAGCTTGAACTGTTTCCCTCTAAGCAAAACAGTTGTTTCCTCAGTTGGTGTCTCGGCTGATGCCAGTGGGTAGAGGTAAAGACTAAAGGTAAAGACTAAAATGCCTTCCTGAGCTACCAGCAGACAATCTGACTGACAGGAAATATGGCCATCCTTACTTCCCTTTCATTTTTATCTTTTTGACAAACCTTCCTGTTGAAAGGTGTTTGCACACACCAACTGAAACACAGAGAGCATGTGTTGTGATGCAGTTCTCTCACAGCATCATTTGGAGCTAAAAGCTGGGACTGCCTCATGTCTCAGCACTGGTTCCCTCATTTCCCACCTAGGATTTACATGAGGTGATGGTTCTGAGCCCACCTGTCAATGTTATGATTAGTACTACTCATAGAAATACCATTTAGTGAAAGAATTGCCCTGCTCTGCGCCATAACTAACTTCACATGTAAATTTTATTTATGGCCTAAGCTCTTAACTGATCAACTATATTCAAGTATTTCAATGTTCCTAAGGAGCATTAGCTGGTCTGGTGGCTTCAGCTATCATCCAAACGGACAGCAAAGTTGTTATGGAACAACAAGAAAGTCAGAACAAAATCACTAAAGTAACGCTATAAGCACTTCAGCTACAGAACAAAGCAACCATCTCACATCTCAAATTAACACTGAATTTCCATATCCATCAAATTTTACCAGGTGCTGCTTCATGAAAGAGATTTTTCTCTGGTGGGGGAAGGAAGGCCTACAACTTGCTAAGCCTTCTCATGGTCTAAAAACCCTAAAGGTGAGGCATTACAACAGAAAAGACGTACTAGTCCATTATCACCTATGATCACATGCACTGCCGAGCTAGTTTGATGCTTGAAGCCAACAGCCCATTTCTGGGGCCCTGAAAGAATGACTCGTTTGGGGTGGAGTTATCACCTTGGTATATTGGGCACACAACCACATCTCAAGCCTTGTAACACCCCAGAGGTGTGATTATCTGCTGTCATGCTTTAATTCTTAATTAAAACAAGAGCTGCAGCTCAGATAAGATCTGTGAGAGGATTATGGTCATTCTTGGTTAGACAAGGGGTAACATGTATCTTTGGAATTAAAATTCAGGTTCTTGGGTGAACTCTGCAATGCTGAGCTGTGCTTGAATCCACCTCATCTTAGTTTTCCCTTTAATATGATTTAACCAGGACGTAGAACACACAAAAAGGTGCAACTTCCAGGAACCAAACACTGAATAACACCATAAAGTGCACAGTGCTGCCATCATTCAAACATTTTTGCACTTTAATTACTTCTTAGCATTTTAACTTAAATAAAACTCTAAACTGTAAATGTGCTTCTAATGATGCTGGAAGACTAATTCTTGTAACTTAATATTAGTACAAGTCACAGCAGCCATAAAAACACAGGAGAAATGTTTTGTTGAAATGCGTACTAAACTACTCAACTTGCACATATAAAGATGGATACACAGCCTGGGGAAAAAAATGAATATAAAGCACTTTTGTGATTTTTAAAAAAAAAATCTTATTTTTAACAAATATTAACCCAACCTAAGGTCTCTTTTAAAGGTTACATTTGCATTTACAAAGAACTTTCAAGCAATTTAACTACAATGAATTTTAACAAGGCGCTTCCTGTTCTAACTGCTTGCGTATTTTTAAATTTTATGAGACTCTTCTGGCAGAGTTTTGTAGCTGTTAAGATGAAAGCCTGGATGCATGCATACTTGAAAAGTGGAGGAGGAGGAAAAAGAAGAATAAAAAGAAGAAAGGAAAATAATCAATTTGGTATCAAATTTATTCCAAAGACGAAAAGTGCATTTTTTTCTGATTGTGAAAGAAGACATGCAGGGAGGTCAAAGGTCAAGCAAAGAGGAGACAGTATTGTGTAGGAACTGTCACGCATCACCACCTATTTTGACATGCACAGGGCCGTTTGTTGTCTGTCGAACATGCAAATTAAGTGCCTGCTGTCATAGCTAGCCGATATCTGAAAGTGGAAAATGAGACCACCTGTAACCAGTGAATGGAGTGATGGACAAGCATTCAGAGCTCGTCATTTCCAACGCCATTCACACCACCTCCGAATTGCATATGACATGTAAAAATCTTTTCTTAATATTCACAACCGGGAAGTTTGGGGAATTATGGAGGCTTCAACTGCTGCATCTAATGGGTTCTCCAAGCAGACAGCTGTGACTGTGAGCTGGCTTGATAATTAGGTGTCCAGGAAGATTTTATGCTATGAATCAGTTAAAAGGGAGAAAAGAAAAAGAAAATAATGGCAAGCAAAACTCGCTGGAATGGAAATTATATTAACCCTTGCATGTCTTCCTCGGCACTTGGCTTTTACAATTCCCGTGAAGCAAGATTTGCAGAAAGCAGACACATAATAATTTGTCTTCTGTCTCTGAGCAGAACTGTCTTCCTACTCAAAGAAATTGCACTGCAACTCTGTTTGATGTTTTGTTTTCCTGAAGAGAACTTAGAAGCATTAAATCTAAATATGCCAATCCCTCTTCTATTTGAAAGTAAAGGCAAGACTTTATTTGAATTTCTAGTTAATATGGTGCATAGAATTTTAAGAAACAGATTCATTGTGCTAAAGTCATGTTCTGTCATGTGCCTGTACATACAAAAATCAAATAGTTTAGCTAGCTCTTCTGTAATCCTTTGCATGTTATCCCTACTTTTGTATGCATATCTGTCTTTGTGCATGGGATGCCATAAACACTTCAGGCAGTGTAAAGCCAAGAAAAGATGTGATCTTCCTGATTCTCACTTCCACTTGATAAATAAATAAAGCTGCTCCAAAACACACAAGATAGGGGAGTTTAGATGTGCCCAGCTGCATGATAAGCTCACAAAACCTGCTATTTTATTCAAGGCTTAACTAATTAATGCTAGTGTTCATTCCTAAATAAAAAATTAAGCTCTTCAGTTTTCAACTTCTGTGCCACATACTGAAAGCCATTCTGGCTGTGTTTCCAGACATAAAGAACATATGCATATGGTACAGTTACAAAAACCAGAATTCAGCTATGGAATATTATCCACCAGTACTTCCCAATAGATCTAGAGTATTTGGGGAGGCTGTCTGAAGTCCTGCAATGCAAAGTTTACAATCCTGCTCCATACTCCTCACAAGTGAAGCCATGCACTCAGAACAGAAGCAGGCAAGTTACTAGTATATTAAACAATCTTTTATGCGACAGGCCACAGAAAACCTGTATTTAAATTGGTTTCATTTTTTTAAAAGCATTTTATTTCTATTGTGCCAAATTGTAAAACACAATAGCTGTTCCGACATTGCTCACAACCTGCATTCACTGCTGCTCTGGTTTAGGTCTCCAGTGATTCTATTCATTCCTGTGAAAGTGAGAGTTTAGAAATGCTCAAAAAATACCTGCTGACCCATCTGATTGGAGCAGAGAGGGAATATTAGAGAACGAAGGAATGAAAAGAGTTAGTGAATAGATATCCAGGGAAAAAGGAGCAGAAAGACACTATTTTAGACCTGCAAGTTGTCTTGGAAGCACTACTTCTCTTAAGCTTCCATATCCTCTGTGAAGAAACAAGAAGATATAAGTATCCCAAGGACTCCCATTTTCCAGACACAAGCCAGCAGGCCACATTTGATGATTTACATCTCTAAGACTGCTAGGAAACAACATTCAGGAGAGCCTGAATCAGACACCATTCAACCAGTAGTACACTTCTGGGCACAGCTGAAAAGTGTGTAAGGGCATACCTAAACACAGCACAGAAATACTGTCACTCTGTTCCTTTGTTTCTCCCACGTTAGTTCTCTGCTGGGCAGACAGAAGTGAAAAAGGGAAAAAAACCTGGCGTGCTGTTTTGTCCCTGCACACTTTCTTCAGAGTCAGTTTGTTTCTCTGTGCTTGAAATCAAGAGCCACACAGTACTTGAAGATAGGGAGCACAACAATGGCAACTTACTAATCATGTTCTAATGATTCAAAAGAAAATCTAAATCACTGACAGTTAAAACCACCCAGTGTGTGCATTTCCACAGAATAACGTGTTTGGCCACAAAATTGGATTAAAGATTTCTTCTTCAGAACACTTTCCAATTACTCTCCATGTGCAACACTCCCACATGCCCCTTCAGTGCCTTTGCAACAGCTAGACTGTCAGTGTGAACAGGATTGAAAATATCCCTTTTCTTTGAGCATATTGCATCCTTTCATCTTTTTTATCTCTATATAAAATGGGAGAATAGTTCACTGAGCTTCTAATATGTCCTTGAGCTGGCCACTTCCTGCAACACCTGTGCTGACACAAGCAGGAAGGCAGCATGCTGCCATGCAAAACCAACACCCTGCAGCTTCAAGCAAAACTTAAACTGGCATTGTTGATGAAGGACTTTGTAGTTGGGACCTACAACCAGGGCCATAGCTAGGCTGGAATTTGAGATCTTGGGATCCTCACATCTCAGAACGGCCCTAGGCTGTCAGTTCACCTCCTGCAGCATGGGTACAACAGAGCCCTGGTACATGACTGCTCCTGGGAGATAACACATAGCCACCAGTAGCAACAATTTTATTTATATGTGTTTTATTTTGCTGATGTTATAGGATTTAAAACAAGCTTTGTTTTCTACATATTAAATGTAAAATAACTATCAAAATGTGACTCAACCACCTTCAACATCTGGCAAAATATTTCTCAAGATGGCTTGCTCAAAATTTCAATGTCTAATAATTTTCAGAGGTCAAAAATGGGCTGTCAGGTAATATGAGGTTGTTAGATCCATTACACAGAAAGTTAGGGAGGGATCAGTGTAATCAGAAAGCTCTTATGAAGGGTAAGGAGAAAAATGGCCATCATGCCTTCAGGTCAAACCAAGGAAAGGCTTGCTCGTCACAGTTGTACCACATTGCCATAAGACTACCAAGTTTAATTCGGGCTGGATATTTCCTGAATTTTATTTTCATTGAAAATGTTTTAAGCAGGTCATAAGTTGGTACTAAAGGCTATCCCAGCACAGGTCTGAATAGCAGAGACATGAGGGAGTTTAAAGGGAATCCTGTTTTTTAGGACATTACCAGGAACCTGAAACCATCATGTTTGAAATATCTCCTTGCAGTACTTTAGGCCATGTGCTGCCACTCTTTCCTTGCAGTAAGCAACATACCAAGAGGAACACTTGATTTGCCTGTCAGCACAAGTAACAATGGCAGAGTATTTGTGGGAGAAAGATCTCATGACGAAAATTTTGTCAGTCTTCCCATTCTCTATCACACTTTGGATCAACTCTAAGAAAACAGTCCATAGGGTAAGATGTTTCACTGTCACCCTTTTTTTGACTTAGATATGCCCAGGGTAATGTAAGCCACCAAATACTCATTACTTCTGAAAATTCATCCACTACTTGCATTCCTTCTATAAGTATTTTGCCACCAAATCTGAAATTTGCGCAGATCTTATATGGAGGTTTTGGGGTTTTTTCCCTTATCTTTTTCATGAGCCTACCTTGAACAGTAATCATGTTGGCAGCATCACAATCCAAGGACCCAGAAATTTTCTTTATTCTGGAGAGACTTATGTGTTGGGCAGACATATAAGGCCCATCACTTCTGTATGATATTTTTTCTAATAGAAATCTTCTTATTCTATAAAAAGAATCTGCCACTGAGAAACAGTGTGACTGAAAAGGCACAGTAGCTGAAAACTGAACTTTATTGATCTAGGTTCAGTTTTAAATAAATCAAGCCAGTAGTTCTTTCTATGTGAATTAAATTTGCCCAAATGCAAGACCCATTTACCATTCAAACACAAGTACCCTTAATTCTAAAAGCTAAGTGTGACTTTAAAATGGTGTAGGTATACTGAATTTTCTCTCCTCACAAAACAAATTTTTACCCTAATTAAGCTAAAAAAAACCTATAAAAATTCTCAGAATATTTGTAGTAAAATATTCTAGTTGCATTAACTGCATGTTATATTGTTATCAATATATGTTTAACCCCTTTCTGTATGATGGAAAATTACCTGAACAGGAAAAACACTTTGCTTGCTTTGATACACACAGTAATTAAAATATTCTGTTAGGCTTAATATTTAAAAGCAGCACTACAAAAAATTTATCCCTGTATTAATATGCACATGGTAGTTCTTTTTCTGATTATATTCTTCAGTTTCCAAATTACTATACTGAGGCTTTCTATCAAAAGAATTTGCAATAATAGATTGTGATGGTAATAAGGAAAAAGAAAAGTACAAACTTCGTGTTTTCACTCAATTTTAGATAAGTTTAATTTTCCATATAATTTTAATTGATGGCTTTATAAGTATTTCTCCATGTGACTTTATCCAGCTATTTTAGAAATATCCTGTGACCCTAATTCCTTAGTATAGATTTCTGAAATACATACAAGAGCAAGTGAGAAGAAAACACAGCATGACTCTAAAACATGCTATCAGAGGAAGAAAACAGCAACAAACTAAACAGCACACAACAAAACAAGGGAGCACTATGCATTGTGATGAAGTCCTCAAACTGGAGTTTTATGATGGCAGCTTAAAGTTTCTTACATGCCCTTGTGTTGCAGCGCAGAATAAGCCAGGGACAGCTGCACCAATTCTCCACAATTAGTCAAGGTCAGACAGTGGAAAGGGAGGACACTCACTATTTGTCAAGAGAACAATGGCAGGAGGCTCAGCCTTTCTCCACCAGGAATGACTGTTCGCTACACACATTCAATCCATGGCAAAAATATGCCTGGCCCTTTTGCTGTATAGTAGAGAGGGGCAACCTTTCCAGACAATCGAAGTGTAAGAGCTAACAAGGCAGAGCAACAGCACAAAAACAAGCTTGTTTTAAGTACTGAAAGCATATGTTCCTGACACAAATTAATGTTTTGACACTTGTGAAGACAAAGGTATTAATTTCTACAAGCTTTGAGTAAAAAACACTAAACTCACTAAAATCTGTTCCTTCACATTATTATTGGGGTTGCAGACTGAAAAAAAACAACATTCTGACAAGTTATCAGCAATTATTTTGCTTACTCTGAGAGGTTTTGTGTGTTTTGGATTTTTTGAACATGTATTTTTCATAAACCTAGATACATATTCAGAATAAGAGTTAAATTTTGGGCAAAGGCGCTTCCCTCAACATTGGTAGGCAACCAGAGATGGAAAACAAGAAAAACTATTCGAAGTATCTGCCATTAGCAGGAGGAGCAAAAAAAAGAAAAACAAAACATTTTCAACAATGAGATTTTGCTTCCCTGTTTAATTAGGTGCACTCAGAGCTGTATTTTGAGTTTCTTTATGACACAGCACAAATACAGAAAAGATAAAAAGTAGTTATAAATAATGGATATGAAGTAGTTTTGATACAGAATCTCAACTTACTGCACTGGAGTAAATGGATTTAGTTGTGTAAATTCTGTAACTTGTGTGAGCAAGTGTGGGGATGCAGAATAGGCAGAAATTATGTGAAACCATACAAAGACCACCTTTTTAAACAGCACACTATACATTTAGATATATTAAAATTATTCATATTCACTGTAAACAGTATTTAAGCAAGGTTATGACAGTTCTGAATGCTAACATACTTTTAAAGGTTTTTATCACATTTGCATTCATCAAAGCCAAACAATTTTTATATACTCAAGGCGAGAATTCTTACAATTAAGGAGTTTGAAAGCATTACTTAAAGTACATATAATTAGAAAACATCAAAGAGCAAATATACTGTTTCTGGACACCACGCAAAAACTAGAACACACTATCTTTGGAAGAAAGGAATTTCTCCTTCAGGTATATTTTGCAGCTACTAAGGTGCAGAAGCCACACCTGTAATTGTGCACTGCCATAAAAGAGGGAAAGATGGAAATCTGTGAACCATTCTCTCAAATCCTTCCTCCCCAGTCAGAAGAATAAGGTCAGCCCTAACCATGCTGCCTTCTTTCTCTGTCAGTGTCCTGCAGATACATCAGGATGTTTGCAAATATCTCTTTTTTTAATGTTCACCATCTGTTTGGTGGTTTTTTTACTCCAAAAAACATTTCCCCTGTGATCAGAAGCTGCATCAGCCCTGCAGTTAAGGAACCATCTGCCCCAGCAGAAAAAGTGATTCTGGAAAGATTCAATAAGAGGAGGAAATGGGAAAGATTTAACCTTTAATCTAACTTCATATTCCAAATATCCTACTTCCATAATAAATCTCTACTGAATCATATCTGAAAACCAGGTTTTTAGTATATTAACTTTTGAACATCCCTTTTCACCTGGAGAAATTTAGAGAAATTCTTTAAATTAGCCCAAATTTAATTCTTTGTATATCTAATAAAGACTGACATTTCACTGTAAGAACTGTGTCTGTTAATTGAGACAAGAAATTGGTGCACTACCTTCTAATTCTAAATCCTTAATGACCCTTGGCTATTGCATTGTTTACAAAGCAAGGCATCCTTGACTGGTTTCTTTATCACATTTCTGATGTCAACTGAATAAATTAGAACAGGAAAACGTCAGAATACAATGTACCTTTTCAAGCCATTCGGCTTAGTGAAGCAGGATAGATTCAGGCAAAATTACCTCTTTTCCAGTCTGGTGGCTTTGCAGGAGTTTCTTCATGTTTAGCAGTCCCTTCCCATCCTCTCTTTTTTTAGAAAGCAGCCCTAGGGGGCAAATGACATTTGTAAATGGAAGTAACCACTTAGGTCACTTTCAAGCTGCTTGCCATACATCTTCTCTACTAATAGGTACAGGTACTACTTCCTGTGATGGGAATTTAAACCTGAAATTTGTTCTTTCTGTTCTTCCTTTCCCCTGATCCAAAGCAGAAGCTCTGCACAATCCTTCCCTCAGTGGCTCTCATCCATTAGGCTAGAAGGTGAGAACAGGCCTCATGTGTGAAAATAGTGCTGATCAATGGAAAATAGTCAATGTCATATAACACTGAGCTAAGAAATTATTAGAAAAAAGGAAGACATAATTTGTTAAGTTATTCCAGTCTTTTCACTAAATCTATCATAAATCAAACAGACCAAAAACCCCACTTGGGAATTACTGGATCTGAAGAAGAACTTATTCAAATGAATTCATCTAGCTAAGGGCAACTGTTATTTAACTGCATATTTTGAATTTTTCAGTATGAAAAACTACATATTTCTATTCCACACTGACTTTTCACATATTTGGATGGCTGAGTTTTGAAACCTCAGAGCACATTAGGAAATAATATTTTGTGCCGTTATCGAGAGGGTTTTTTCCCAAATGTGTCTACTGCCATATCTGGTATGAGTACCTGACTGGTTTGCAAATTTTTGCACATAGCCTAAAAATGGATAGGTATTGCTTGAAACTTTTATCAGGTATAAACTGGGAAAGTGATAGCATTTTACATAAAAGTTTCATCCCCAGGGAAAAAAAAGAACAATAAAAGCTATATTAATGCTGAATAGCTTGTAGCTTGCAAGGTATTTTTGTATTATTTTAAAGTTACTATGTCACCTTTTCTCCAAATATAATTAAAATCCAACTAGAAATGTTTCAAATTAAAGCAAAATCTTTTAGTCTTGTTCCTTCTGAACACTGTGGGCTTAGAATGTTACAAAAATACTCAAATACACATGTTCTTCACAAATAGTTAATAAAGGCTTTTTACACAATTGCAGACAGCCTAGAATTCCTCAGTTCATAGCATAATTTAACAATTCTGCTTAAAGCTAGGTCTAAATCTGATGGATGGACAGTTCATCCACATAGTAAATAAGAATACAGCAGCACCAGGTAGTTTATAAAACAGAAGTCACCAGTGGTAAATAAAATCCTATAAACAACATTCAGAATAGTATCTGACCTGTCATTTTGACAGTACATTTATGCATTTGACAGGGACTGTCTTTTCCTAAAGAGGCTAATAGAGTCACATTTATGTACCACCGAAGTTGAACTGATCTATACAGACTGTCAGGAGAAGGGCAGATGGATAGGTAAATTAGAAAATACTAAAATAACTTCGTCGCTGCTATAATAACAAGGGAAAAGAGGAAGAACTAGGACTCTGAGAATCATTAACTCCCTTCTGATACCATTCATAGTGTACTAACTTAGGTCCCTATAAATCCAGAGAGCCTGAAATACAGGAAAGTCACCTAAAAAGACCTGGGAGAATTATAAATGGATGCATAATTATACTGTAAACACATTCTTAACGCACATTTCTGTGAACACTAAACATCACTGATTGCTGAATTCATTCATTCTGAATTCTATGCTATAATGAAAAACCTCTGACATAAATTGGTTGGGAAAAGGACAAATTATTCTAATATCATGGCATTATGGACAGATCAAATAAAACATCTTCATTTAAAACTAATAAATCTATGTTTAGCTTAATATTCATTATTAAGAAAAAATACTTGTGCAGGCAAAAGATAGCTCACACAAAATTACATCATAAAACAAATTATCACTGGAAGAATTAGTGTTCTTTAATCATGACAAGAATGTTCATATAAAATCCAGAAAGTAAAATCTAGATATTCTCTGAAATTTGATACTCATCAAGATCAAAAAGTCCATAGTGAACTACCCCTATTATAGATGATGCTGTAACAATAACAGTATAGACTAGACAGTTATGTAGCATAAAGCTGAAAATAATTTTTTTTTCATAATTCAATTCCTGAGCATGTATTCTTGGACATTAGCAGAAATTTCTGCTACTATAGATCGCATGTTTTGCAGAAGCACACTTTTCATAATTTCACTCTTATCTGTTGCCTTAAATACTTGCTGGAAAAGAACATAAAATAGGTGCATCCATCAAAGTATATAATTTAAAATTCAATAGTTTAAAAAAATGCATTTTGAAACTGCATTTACAGGCTATTACCTCCAACATCTGCTAAAACCAATGACTAAGGTAAGACCTCAACTTCTGGTGTTTGGTAAAGGGCATTGACTTTCAGATGACGAGTGCTCATCACTTTGTGAATCACTAAGTAGAAAATTAAGGGCTGTGTTCCTCCATCCTGGCAGAAGCATACCATGTGATTAGGTGATGAGCCACTGAGCTGGAATTTCAATGGTCAAAAATTCACAATGAGATCCTTGAGAATGAGCTACAGACCAAGAATTATCCACACAAGTTATCAGGTGAATAGTTTTGAATAATAAGCACATATGAGAGTTTTTGCTTATACAATCTATGAAGAAAATAACACTAATTCTGAGTAAATTTTAAAATTCAAATTATATATCTGTCTTTAAAATATATTTGCTACATTATAGTGAACTATAACCCTGACTGCCCTTTGTATTTCTAAGTGGAGTTTTCACAATAGTCACACACAGGAAGAATAAATGTCTGAATGGAAGTGATGGTGCAAGTTAGTTGTGGAACAAAAAAATATATTGCTTCTTTGATCAAAGGTCAGGCTTAGAGTAGCAATGCAAACACACACAGTCTGGGCATAGATGTGAAGTATCTCATAAATCTAGCATAAGTGAAAGCTGTCACTAGTTTCTTTTTATGAGCTTGTTTGATGAGAGTAGCCCGAGGTACCAATTAAAGGGAGTTACTTTATGACATTATTAGTGCAAAGTGTGTTCAAAGGTGAGCCTATTTGTCATGCCTGATTAGCACCAAGTATGGGAAAAAATTAAAATGGTAACAAACCAAGTAGAATCTGTTTTTAAAAAGATCCAGTCAAATAGATTTGACTTTCACTTGTTCAAATACAAATTCAAGTTGCTCAGAGCTTTGTTTTCTTTTGCAGTCTTTTTGTAATTAGGCTTCAGAATATAGTTTCCTATCAACCCACAGGTACCATGGCAGATATTAATAATATAGTGAAGCTAGTTTTACTCAGTATTTGTGTGGGAGGTTTTGATTTACTGAACTTTCTAATCATGCTGTTATTTCTCATTCTAAACCACTTTTCTTACTGAAAACCACTTGACTGAAAAAAAAAAGTATATAAACCAAAATTGTCAACAATTAACCTAGGTGGCAACTAGGCTTACTAACAACATTTTGAAGAAATCTCAAATTTTTCTTTAAAAACTCCAAGGCTCTTGCACTCTCTTCTTCAGAGTCTAGAAGAATATTTTTCATCCCAAAGTCTGGAAATCATGTGAAATATTGATACTAGAGCTCCTATAAAGGTAACTTTTTCCTAGGCTATTATAGTGGGTCTTTCCCATTTCCCTGCTTCCTTAACTGAAAAAGTTTTATTACCAATCCCCCCAAATTCCTGATTTTGAAATCTGAAATTAATCGAAAGTCATTGATTTCAGTAATTTTCCCTCTTGTTAACAATCCATAAATATTTCTTCCCATCCTAGTGTGGATCAAAGAAAAAGTTACAGTCAAAATCATATTTTAGAAAGCTCATGGGGATAAGAGCTACATGTTGATTTATATACTAACCCTCAATTTTTTTATTATTAAGTGTAATCTAAAACTAATTGTGTTAAAACATTACCCTTTACTCATAAAATTTCTTACATTGAAATTAATTTTACTTTAAATTGTGAAATCAACTCCCCTTGCCCTCTGCCCTAAATAGGACTCAACAGATGCCAAAAAAACCCACCAGAATCGAACTTTCATAGTTATCTCCCTTCCTCCACAATATTAAAAACAACTTTTTACTTATTGTGAATCCTAAATATGTGCCTACATTATAGAATTCTGTAAGGTGAACAGCATTTCTGAGACAGTGACATTCTATACATGGAAAAAATGTCCTTGAACCTAGTCCAATATTAAAACAGTGATTGCATCTAATTCATCTTAATTAATCAGGAGGATGCAAAACCAGTATATGCACTCCATGTACCAAGAATCTACTCTCAACTGGTGTGCAGTGCACAGCCCCCCGCAGGTGTACAGGGCACACAACACATGTGACTGGCTGCCCCCTGCCCTTCTATACAGGGATCTCAACAAACTGAGATTTGCTCGATAACATTTTGTGCCTGCCCAGTACTTAGCATTGAAAAGTTTCTTTTCTATTTCTACGCCATTCTAAAAATGCATTAAGGGTTTTCACTGAAAACAGACTGCTGCCACTGAGTTGTATATGCAGCTCATGTTCTTTCAGTTTCCAAGGGAAGAAGGTATGGCATAATGCAAATCAGATTCTCAGTAAAGTTTTTTCCCCAAAAAAAACTTCTGGACATTAAGTGTGCCCTTAAATATTCTTTTTGGCTGCCCAAAACTAAAATAAGTTGGAATTCCAATGTAAGACAAGAGAATTCCAGACAACTGCATTAAAAAAAACCAAAAAACAAAACCAAAACCAGAAGCAAATATACAAAACCCAGTCATCAAAAAGAAACATTTTTCTCTTGACAGAGAATAAATAAGCAATGTTTATTTTAGATTTAGCATGTTCAATCACATTTCTTAAAGGTACACTTATGCATTTTCATGGGAGCCTTTCCTAAGTATCTGACAGTCATTAGACAAGTAAACCTGCAGCAATTTCCTTCTCTTTTTCCTTACCTTTTCCTTGTCGTGAATAAGCTGATTTGATACTTTTAGGAGTCATTTCTGATCTTTGTCCCTTGTTTGTCCCTTCTTTACCTTATTTATAATATATTCAGTACTATCCATTTGTCTTCCTATTTTGCAATACAAAAGTTAACAACTTCTACCTTTGTACTAAAAATATGGAAGTCAGAGTAAGTGCCGAGAAAAAAACACACTCTTCAGCTTCAGTACATTAATCACAAATGATTTTGTCTCCAATGTGGGCGTGAGTCTTGAAGTACTTCTTATTCCAATAATAGGCACTTCTTATTCTAATAAGGAAGAAAAAATGAAATATGGAGAAAGGCTTGGGGGCCAAGTGAAGACAACGTACAGACAAGAAAAAATTAGTAAGGAATTGTGGAGGGCCTATGAAATACCAAGTAAATGTTATGGAATTTCACTACTTAATTAAGTTAGGGCACGAATGCAAGATTATGAAAAACAGGTAATTAAGTATCTTGTAGAAAATTATCTCTTCTAATAGAAAGGTCTACCAAAAAGGCAAAAAAATAGGAGGAGGGAATCCCACCTAGGCAATCTTACGAGTTAATACCAATGGTAAAAAAATTCATTATTTCCTAGAAAGATTGGATTACAACAGCCAAAACTTTACACACCAAAAGAAGCAGCAAAGTGATAGCGGTAGCAAAGTAATTTCTCATTTTCCTTCAAAGACTTCCTCTTATTATTGTTTATGGAAGATTGACTAGTGACCAGCTACTTCACAGAAAGTCAAACTAAGGAAACTGATGTTGCATTCTGGCCAGAAACTGTGGAATTTGTTGCCATTCTTGCAGGAAGAAGCCAAGCTAGGACCTGTCTCTGGCTGCTACCAGGTCTGCCTTCAGTGCTTGACGCCTCTACTATATTACTGCAGCATTTTACCTCATCACCAAATCTCCAATACCTTGACATTAGTATTTTTGTCCAGTGACTCAAAAAGTGTCCTTTTGGTAAAATATGTAAGTGTGTTGCACCAGCACCAGAATATTATCCTTTACAAATCTTGGTATATTTCTTGGTTTAGCAAAAATATTCTCCATTGGAAACACTTATTAAGAGAGAAAATGAGATCCAAAGAATGAAAAGCAGATGAGATAGAAGTTCTTCCAGATATACTGAAGTAGCTTGTTAAAAAAAAAAAAAATCAGATTTTCAAGGAGATCAATAGCAACCAAAAGTGTTGAGATGCATTAAGTGTGAAATGTTGGAATGAGGTTGTTCCACTGGGGACTGGGCAATATTTTGAGCTTTGTACTTTGTGCCTAACCTAAATAAATACTCTTGTATTATTTCCCTGTTCAGAAGATGCTCTGAACATTCGTTGATCTGTGCTATGCTAAAGCATGAAAACAAGTCTTCTTTCTCTGGATCAATTACCTGTAGAGCTGGAAGGGACTTTTCTCCTCCTTCATTGTCCGTGTTGAGGTCAGGACAGGTTAGAACCACCAGACACCCTCTACTGCTCTAGTCAGGGTACAGGGAAGTGTGAAAGAGTACGAGCTGAGGTGAATGCAGAGCATCACTGCCCACAACAGTATAATATTTCTTGATCAATAGCAAGCATCACAACCAGCATTAAGGGTTTGTAGAGAAGGAATTTTCACCATTGTCATCTAAGTTACAGGACTACCCAGCACAGAATAATACAGTGATCATTTGGAGGTATCTTGACTCATCACTTCCTTAATATTGCTAATACATTTGGAACTCATGATATCCCAGTCATTCTTATTACTTGTTCAACATATGCAGGAAGGTGCCAGAGAAAAAAATATCGTAATAATGTTCCCACTGTGTTGTGGACTGGATATGCAGGGAAAAATGCAGAATTCTAAGTGCCTTACTTGCAGATTTCCCAGCACACAAAGAAACTTGATTTCAAACTCAGAAACATTTTCTGTGTCTCAAAACCTGTGCACATTGCCACCAGCATGCCAACATAGAGGAAGGACTAATGAGGACTTCATACTTAAAAAAAAAATTCTTTTGAAGTGTTGTGTACAAGACACAGTGAGGGAATAAGAATTGTTATTCCCCTTCTAACACACTCTGTTTAACCACATAAAGGGACAATCAACTAAACCAATGTCACTTAACTATAAAACAATTCACTGCCCTAGGGAGTTAGTCTACTCAAAGGTAATCCTCAGACACCTAGCTCTCCATCCATAAGTCCTTCATCTGTGTTTCTGCACTTCAAAAAGCCAAAACTTCTCTAATGGTTTATCTTAAAATGCTAAATTGAAGCACTTGGGAATGAGCAAAAGATAAAACTCCACACTCTTATCTTGAAATTTAAAAAAAAAGTTACCACCCAAAACTTACTCAAGCAATGACTGCTGGCACAACAACACAGACAAGAATGGACAGCTAATTTTGGACTTGTTTTTGTTATACTAATTTCTTTCAGATATTTTCAGTTCTACAAGACTTACCTCTTTCTTACCAGTTGCAAAGTTCTTGCTTAATGCCTGTTAATATCCACTTTGAACTTTTTTATGACTTTTTTTTCACCAGACTTTGTTTTCCACATTTAGATTTACAAGTCTCCAAGACTGAGAGCACATCCGTATGGAGAAATCAGGAGATATAAAACATAAGGGAAGTCAAATAAAAACCATAAAGGAACTCAAAGTAGTCTGTGAATTTCCACTAAGAGTTGGGTTTTTTTTGTTTGGTTGGGGGTTTTTTAATTATTTTTTTAATCTAAAAGGGCAGCTTCTGAATATATTCTAATCTTAGAGGATTATCCAAGAGAATTTGACTGGGAAGCCTTTAACATTCTTACAACAATGTTGATAGTCAAGGCAACAGAAGCCTTAATTTATTGGGCAGTAGTTGACCCTAGTCAATGTATTTGTGACTTCTGTTGAACTGCAATTCGAATTTAATTGTTCCCATTATATTGCAAACTCTGTATACTAAATGGTAGAGGACTATAACTCACAGATAAAGGGATGCATTTAGAAAAAGTAACAGTCCTATTGTGAAGAACGTGTAATAGCTTCCGAAACCTACTTAATATATAAAATGTTTTCAGACCTTGAAGAATATAATTGGCAAGCTCATCTCACATGGTGAAAGTCCAGAATCTTTAGGAGAAACAGAGAACTATTTTACAACAAAACACTAGACCATCTTCTGTCCTTTACAGGACAGATTTATAGAGGAAAACACAGAATTATCTCAACTTTCCACTGGTACATATGCCACTTTGCTGTTTAAAAGCTGGGATATTGAATTATTTTTTAACCAAAAAGAATATCCAAATGTTTTCAAATATATTCAGAAAATAACTAATTTTAAGAATAAGACAATTTTTACACTGCCATAAAAAGAAAGTTATCTGTATGTATTTAAATAAAAACAATAGTGAATATAGCACAATGGAAGAGCCATTTAACCTGTGAATTGCAAGGTTATTTTTGTAGCTGTGTCCTGTCTAACCAGTACAGCACATGATTTATGGTCTCCAGCAGAGCTTCATCATCATTGTTCTCACCTTTATTTCCATCATAGTTAATTAAAGGGAAGGTCATTGTCACCTTATTTTTTAAACCTTCTTAACATAATATATCACCCTGGGTACTCTTTAATAAGGGTAACTGTGAAGGAATGCTGTTATAGGAAAAAAACTTTGGTGCATAATCTATCCTGTTAACAATTACAACTTAGATTTACACATAATGAAAGTTAATAAGCAGACAGAATGAAGGCTACATCTTGATACTCATTCAAATCTTGATTAATTGGCTGTGTGATCTCATGGAATAAACAGTAGTATGTTTTTCTTGACTTCAGGCATATGTATGAAGAGTAAGTTTCTAAAGCAAAGACCTTCCCTTGAAATAATTTTAGCATAAAAAACACTGTGCCAGTGGGAAAGGAAAAAAAAAGAAGAGACAAAAAAGCAAAGCACATATTTTAAATATTACCAAAGAAACCTCTTTTGATGTTAGATGTACAAAATAAACCACCTTTAAATTGCAGATTGGCTCACACAGATTACAAAATAGTCAGACAATGAAGACAACGGATCTTAATACAGTTAAAGTAGGTGTTAACTTTTTTAAAACTCCTAAGGGAAAAATTCCATCTGACTTATAATTATCACCTAAAGAAAACCACACACAGACCCAGGGGTGAAAATCATTTAAATATATTTTTAAATCTTAACTCTAGAAGAGCTCAAAATATCTTTGGTGCTTAACCTATACTAAAAATTTGATGACTAGTATGATGTTTATACAAATTGACCAAAATGTGGGCCAAACATACATGTAAAATGGAGCTCCACAGCACTACTGTACCAGTTAGCTACAGATAGTCGTAGAAAAACAGAATCCCAATTTCATGGCTTCCCAAACTTATGTTCATTCTAGAAGACAAAGCTGATTTTCATTATAGTATTAGTGGACTGTACTACAAGCCCTACAAGAGGAATGCACAAAAGTACAGTCCTTGTCATTTGCATATATAATGCCTCTTGTCCTCATGCTGTAAACACAGCAGACTTGAACTTGCCTCTATGAGCACATCTTGCCTAGCTGGAGGCAAGTTTACACCTCTGCCAGCTGGGCTGTCCAGGTAAATCATGGACCACAGAACCAACCTGCCTACTGACAGCTAAAAATTTGGATCCAGACATGAAAGTCTTGTTTATCAGCTACCATAGAATTGCTAACTTTGTCTTCCTTACTATACAACCAAAATTCCATCCGTGGAGAAAACAACTTGTCTCTATGCGATCAAAACCATACTGATCAAGGATCTCCTCACCATAGCCGCAGTGCCTCCAAATACTGCCAGCAGTATGCATCTCTGACATGCTGACACATTTTTAGATCATGGTTCTAAAATTTGAATGATGCCTCAGTGGTTTGAGGGGTCAGAAAATAAAGTCATGGTTGACCTGAAAGAGATGTTTTTATCAATCCCTTCCAGTGACTTAGTTGGAAACATCCGAAGAAGAACAGCTAACAAACAGCCACTTGGACAACTTGCCTTTGACACCAGCAACACTTTTGAAAGTGCATCTCTCCAGACCCCAGAAACAGGATATTAACACTCTCTGGAAACAACAGAAGTACGTTATCTTGCTATTTGTCTTGACTTGTCTTCTGGCAGCATTATTGAGAGCCCTAGATGTCTGAGACAGAGACCTGTGAGAAGTTCCATGGAAAAGTCAGATCAGGTATAGACAGTATGAAAGAAAGGTGCTATACACTCAGCACCACGCTTGTGGCACTTCAAGACAGACATATTAGCATATTCTGCAACAACAAACTTCTTCATGCATGTGCAGTATATGTAATTGTGTGGGAGGGTAGGTTAAAGAATGTACACTGTATTCAGTCACCACAGAAGTAGCCTTTGCTCTTAATACTCTGATACAAAATTTCTCTTAAACACCAACAAATAATTTTGGCTAATAGCATAAATAATTTACTGCAACATTGTTGATCTTTATATCACATCCTGTGATTATATGATACATAGCTAGTTTTCCAGGACCTCCAGACACAGCATTCTTCTTCCTATAGAGCAGCCAAAAAGCACAGCAGGAAAATGAGAAGGGATGAATTCAGCTCTTAAGATTCCTCATAACTAGTTGTTTGCCTTAGTCTACTGTGAAGCTCTCTGTCATATTTATTAGAGCAGTTCATTCTGCTGCAGGACAGAGCCTAGAAAGGCCACAAAGCCTAAAACCAATGTTAGTACTTTAAATATCCAACCAAAAGAATGCATCAAAGAAGAACCCTGGCCACAATACGTAATCCACTCTACACTTGAACTGCTGGAAACCTGAAAAAACAAACAGATGTTTTACTTCATGTTCCAGGCCTTCCAACTGTATTTAATTGCTGTCTGCTATTGTATAAAATGAGAGGTTTAGCTAAAGAATATCTTTTGCATAAACAGTGTATTGCTTCAGCTCCTCTTGAGATGTGAGAAGACCTCTTAAATTTTGAAGACTTAACATTTCTCTCTTGATACTACTGTTTGTAGTCTTAAACATTTAGGTAAGTCAAAAAAAAAAAAAAAAAAAAAAAAAAAAAAAAAAAAAAAAGCCTTGATGCCAAAATACCGCTGAAAAAACCTGTATTTCTATTACACATTTGGCAAGTCTTCTGACCTCCCATTAAGGAAGGCGTGTGCAATTCACTGCGCCAGCTCTGACTGACACACAAAGATAAACCTGGCCCCTACTTTAGAAGCTCCTGCTGACTAGCATGTTGTATACAACTTACAACTTCTTATCAAATCTGAACTAATTAACTAATTGTTAGCTGCATGAAGCTTCTTGGCTCTTCATTCACACATCAAATATCTGTAATTAATACAACCTGCAGAGTTCCTAATTGTTTTGCACCCTTCTTTGAGCAATATACTCACTGCTCCTGCATTTTCAGGGGTTCTCCATTATCCTCTTTTCCTCCCCACACTTGGCTTAGCATTAGTAGGAAAAAAAAAAAAAAAGATGACCTATATTTGCTTTGTGCAATGACCTGAACTGCCTAGCCCTTCCACAAAAGCTGAGTAACTGGAAGTATCAGGCAGTCAGATGAAGGGTCTTTCCATGCATGGAGGCTGCCACTTCTCTCTTTTTATGGTACCCAAAGTAGAGTTCAAAATCAAAGTTATGCAACCTGTCAACACTGACAGACATCCTATCTGCTAAGAGATTATGTTAGCAAACAAAGAGAGCCTGCCTCTGAAGGAGGGGCAGACTTATAAGGAACAGCTGTGGGAACTGGGGTTGTTTAGCCTGGAGAAAAGGAGGCTCAGGGGAGATCTTGTTGCTCTCTACAACCACCTGAAAGGAGGGTGTAGCCAGGTGGGTGTCAGTCCCTTCTCACAGGTAACAAGTGACAGGATGAGAGGAAATAGCCCTGGTTGTGCCAGGAGAGGTTGAGACTAGATATTAGGAAAAAATTCTCTGTGGAAACTGTTGTCCAAGCATTGAAAGAGGTTTCCCAGGAAAGTGGTGGAGTCCCAATCCCTGGGTGTGTTCAGAATACATGTGGATATAGCACTGAAAACATGGTTTAGTGGTGAACATGATGATGATGTTTGTTGGACTTGATAGTCTTAGAGGTGTTTTCCAATCTTAATTGATCCTAGGATGCTACAAAGCCATGTAAATTCTTGCCTTCAGCTCATCTGAATTTCGCCAACACCAATTTTTTCTCATGTGGCAAAAAAATGTTTCCTTTATAAGCAGCTTTGAACAAGTTTACAAGGTTCACTGCCTACACACTTGACAAAATTTTAGTACCTCCACTAATCTGCAGTATCCAATCAACCCTGACACTGATTATCCAGTAACAGCTTGTCTTCACAATGATTCTTGAATGGTTTCTCAACACAAAATACGTAAATTAGAGAGATGTCTGAAAAGAGAGACCTTGGGATCCCCCTCATACTGCAACTGTCCTCTACTCAGGTGAGGAATCCCCTTAGTAGTATCACACCTCTCCTGATACCTGGCAATAATTCCAACTATATTAGGAAGGAAGTTCCTTAGAAAGGAACAAGCAATTGAGAATGTAGTTGTGCAGCAGTTTAAGCCTTTAGAAGCAGCAGTGGAACAGGTAACAGGAGGTTTTCTTAACACCTCTTCCAAATTCCATGGTATCATCCAAGCCTCCTTTGCCTCCTCCAGAAATAAGACAACAACTAAGTATTAGCTATCTCAAGGAAGACCTTCTGTCCAGGTGG
This sequence comes from Cettia cetti, assembly GCA_013401135.1. NCBI lineage: Eukaryota > Metazoa > Chordata > Aves > Passeriformes > Sylviidae > Cettia > Cettia cetti. The sequence goes on along the minus strand of VZUI01026966.1, from coordinate 139,077 downwards.
TCATCAGCAGCAAGAATGGGATAAAATACAAACTGTAAGAAAGGTGAGTCCTAATGTGCCCTAATTTATAGTGGAGAAAAGCATGAGGTTTTGGCCTCAGGGACTTGGAGTCTCTACTTGACACTGGTATTTAAAGTGACAGATGATTACCCAGAGATGGAAATAACATGACATTAAAATATTCCCCGAGAAATACAATGTTTGATTCCCTAGCTCAAGAAACCTACTCCAAAATAAAAATAAATAATAACAATAATAATAGTTAGGGTGGCTTGGGAGGCAGCCAGGTCTGGAGAGACTGGTTAAGTAAAGCTAGTGAAATGATCCTATGTCTAAGAGCAAGATCTGCTCTTAATGCCAAACAAAGCCATTTTAGGGTTGGGTAGAAATCAGTAATGAGACTCACATGGGAACCACAGTGAATGAATTTTACTTACTGACATGCCTACCTATCCCTACTGTGAAAGATCTCATGATCAATACTGTATCAGTAGCTGTATATCAGTCTACAGAGACCCAATCTTACCTTATAAATACCAGAAAAAGCACACTCACAATTCACTGATGACCTTCATAGGTAGCAAACAAAGCTTTGTGCCCCCTAAAAATTCTGATTGTTTTTTTCTCCCAGCCTCTTACCCTCAAAGCATACCTTTTTCTTTTTCCTCTCAAGACTTGGGAAATTCACACTGTTCAAAAATACAGCCACAGAGTTCTTCAACACAGACAAAATATCACCTGTCAAAAAGCCCCCCCAATGTTCTATATTTTTTGGTTTAAAATATGACAACAATGCCATCTATTAATAGTCTGATGCTGCATTTACATGATTCTTTCATTTATCCTGATTTTTAGGTTGCTGGTCTCACAATTGCCTTCCAGTTCAGCATGCCCCTCTCCAATGTGACTGATTTGCTGAAGACAAAAATGGTAAATATTGTGAAAAAAGTTCAATTCTCAGCATTACACAACGGGGTAGAGAATAGCTAGCAAAAAAAATATATACATTTCAAGAACTGTTTACTATTTATATCTTTATAAATCATGTATAGCATCCTGCTCTATTCATATTTTTACAGCATAAATTACGTAGGTGACAAGTTGTGACAGTCATACAAAATCTGATTTTATGACATTTTTTCCACTTGCTGTCTTTGGTATTAAAAAAATCAGGTTAATGTCATTCTGCTTTGTATTTATAGTTCCTATAGAATGACAAGGAAAAATTTCAGAGTAGGTTAGTCACATTGATATGCATTTGTTTTCCTACATAACTGATACTGCTTACATATAAAATCAGTAAATTTACTGTAATCCATGTCTCAGCAAGCCAGCCCTATTTGTACTAATTCATATAAAAATCTTGTATACTAAAAAATGTCTGTAAATATTCTCTTTGGGATTTCTAAATTCACCTGCCTCTTAAAAAACTGTTGCTGTTTCTCTAGTGACTCTGAAAAGAAAACACACTGAAAATATAAAGGCCTGTTTCTCTTCCCCTCAAAGCAATCATCATTGTGACTTACTTTGGTGAGAGTAGGACTGCATAAAACCTAAGTGGATGTAATTTATAAATCAAGATTAATCAGTTAACATTTTTCTCTGGCTTCCCCAACAAAATCCATTCTCCTGAAAAAAAAAAAAAAAAAAGGAACACTTACTAACAACATTAGTTGCCTCATGTATTAGAAAACATATAATATTTCTTATGCTGCCAACACCTCCATAATAGCAAATACAGGCACACACTAAAGAAACAGAGTTTTATTACTTACAATATGGCAAGAAACACACCCTGTAGATTCTTCAAATTATGGCACAAAGTTATAGAGAAAGTGATGATGGTGCTGTCAGGCAAACCTTAACAGCTTTCTTGTTCTCAGCAATTGGAAGGAAAACTATTTCAGGGTCTATCAGAGTTAGCTAAACAAAAGACAAGAACTCCTAAGAAAAAATAAATACCATTAGGTTTGCTTTTCACACTGTACTGGTTTAGCACAGATGGTGATTGACCAAAATATCAGTTATTACACAATAGAATGTCCCTGAACATACTAAAAAGGAAACATGCAATTGTCTTTTTTTATTACTATTATTATTTTATTTGGCTGATTTGAGACTTGTTTTCTTCTGGCTTAGTTTTAGGAGGATTTATGAGTATTAGGGGGGTTGTTTGTTTGTTTGTTTGTTTGTTTGTTTGTTTGTTTTTCCAGTTCATAATGCGCATTACCCTGCATAATGCATGATATTCCCTATCTGGAAAGCAATTCCTGTTCCTTTTGCCCTGTGAAAACAAACAGAAGTTAAGGATTCTGTGCCAGCAGGGTTTTAAGACTGATTGTCCAAAATAGGGTAGGTGAGAGGAACTCAGGATAGACCTCCAAAGGATCTGTAACATGAGGCAAAAAAGAAACAAATAATCCCTTCGGAGTAGCAGAAGGTTATAGAATCATTTCAAAATTAGCCCACTAAATATAGTACACTTTTTTTGAGGTTCTTGGACTTTTTTTTAACTGTAAGAAATTTTAAAAAATAACTTTGTATTTTGATAAACCAGAAATACTGCCCAGCACTGCAGAAGCATTTTTATCTCTATATCAATGCATTGTTTAAACTCATTTGCATACATCTTTTCCATTTCAATTTTTGTCATAAAGTCATCAGGCTGTTTTTAAGACAAATGAAATATTTCTTAAGTACCTGCATGAAGGCAAAACTCATTGCTTAACTAATGTTACTAACTTTTTATGAAGCAAATAATTTATTTTGTAAAAATAGCACGGTGTTTCTTGTATCTCTCATTTTCCACTGCCAAAGATGACTCTAATGGCATGCTGTAAGGGATCTTGCAAGGGCACAGACAAACATGCAAAAACTACTCCAATGATGGGAGGCCAAAAGATAAGATCTCTTACAAATCCAGGCTGCTTTACTGTAGGCTTTTCAATATGCCTTAGCAAAGAACCCATTTTAAATCTTTCAACAGGTTATTCCTGCCCTTTCATTTCAGCCAATAGTACTCCAGCCCTCCCAGCATGTTTTTCAGAGAATATGCCAGAACATATCTAACAGCACACATCACCGTGTTTATTAGAGGACAGTCCCTATTGTGTAAGTAAGTACCTGGGAAGAAATGCATTAAGTAAATGCAAGCGAAACTAGTAATGACTATGCAACACATTAATCTGAAATAACTACTATCAATATCTCATGTTAATTCTGTCTCAGAGGAGCACCTTCTTGTATGACTACCATATGCTTTTATCCTTTAAAAATGTCGACTTTCTCTAGTGCCTATTAGAAAGATTTCTCCCAGGCGTTGTGATCATGTTTCAAACCACTTATACTCTTGGACAGCCAAGGGACTGCATTTGCTCTATCAGAAACCTAATGCTGAATACTCAATACTTCAACGTGTCAAATTTATGTGTGAGCATGAATTAAAAAGCACCAGGCAGTGAACTAGCAAAACTTCAAGGAAAACACTCAGCACTGCTCCGATCTAATACACGTATCTCCATCAAGTTGCCATCTTTCATTGGTTCAACACCACATTACATGTCTCAAAATCCACAACGTACCACATTGGCTCTATAAATATTTCATTTTCATGATCTAAAGTCATAAATAAGACTTTAATAAAAATTAGAAAATTATATTTCAATTATGTCAGCTTAGAAAATGGAATTTGAACGGCACGGACTTTCCTTTTTAATTTCAAATCTGTTAGGAATTTCTTTTTTATTTCCAGGAGAAAGATAAGACAAAGAATACAACAGAACCTCTGTAATTAAAACTGTCATATTTCGAGATGCATAACCAAGCCTAAGCATTATGTAAGTACATGGATAGTCCCCATAAATTCTCTCTGTGTTACACATACCTCATGCACAGTGTTTCCTAGAAATTTCCTTTCTCTTTCATTGAGCACTACATCAAGTTTCCTGTCCCAGCCCCAGTCCAAGCACAAAAGGAAAGATTCAAAATAAATTTTCTTCTTCTCTTTACTGTGCAACTGCTTCACTCATGTCCCCTTTCTTGTTGATTCTAGACTCCAGCCTTTCAGGCCCGGGGTGCAATTTCTGGCAGAAAGGAATACACATGGCAGAAAGAGCCTCTCCCCATCCGTATGGAGGCCATGAAATCCAGGCAGTCAGCAAGAGTTTTGTCTGCCAGGCCACAATTTCACACAGCATGTCCATAGTTGAATGACAGACACAAAAGAACTGGAAAAGTGCTATGCTCTTAAGATAGATGTCATTGCTGACAGTTATGGTATGGAGCTGTCAGCTGGGAGCAAAAATACACTCACTGCCTAAATATTATTCTCCCTCTCCACCCCAGGGCTGGTATGGCCCAACTTTCAAATAACTGCGGGCCAAGATTTGGTGCTAAAGGAACGAGTTATGAAAACCCATATCTTCAGATAATTCATTCCTTTCCATAGATCATCTCTTCAAGTCTTGTGAGCTCTAGGCTAAAATTACAAGTTTAGAGCATGCTTTGTCAAGCTTGTGCTGATCAAGGAAACTGACAACATAATTGTTTTATCAAGATGAGTATCTATTTGATGTTCTTTTAAGATTCTGCCCAGCTGGACTGCTAAGCAGAAATTTATGAGGTTTTAGAACAGATGTAACCAGGTTTAGAGCTATGGGGATCCTTTTCTTCCTCCAGATGTACATGTACTCACGTACAAGAGTTTCATATTTAGTTTCATCTTTTTCTCCCCTTCTTCCCCCCTGCCTACCCATTTCTTGAGCTGATAATGCCATGGACATTTTAATTAATCTAAAAAAATGGCTAAAATAATTTAATATGTCTTCAGAAGTGAAGGACTTTAAAAAAAAATGTACTTTAAAGTACTTTCAGGCATACTAGATATTGTTTCAGACGATAGTTATCCCCTAAAGGTGCTAGCAAGTTGCATAATCTACATCTACCAGTAGGCAGAATGCATGAAAGAAAAGCAGTAATTTATGTTCCTAAAACTAAATACAGACTATTTAAACAACTATTAGGTAGAGTGTATTTCATTGTATGGCAGTATTATGAAATCCAGAAGAGCAATTAATGATGCACAAAGAAGTGTGCAGCTCAATGCTATACTTTTAATAAAGATATCTGAATAATTTTCTCTATGTAATGATTGCAGTCAGCCCAGATGCAGAGGAAGTTAAAATCACATTGTCATTAATTTTTTATATATGAATTTAAAATACTTTATCAAGACAATCCCTTGGAGGAACATTTAAAATAATTGCATGCCTTCATTAGTTAGTAGCAATTCAGAATGATCATTCTCTAGTACAGGCTCTGAAAGAACTTTTATGAAGTTAGGATGAAAGCTTTAAATTCATCACATGTTCAACATTCACTGAAGTTTAATGCGATTAAAGGAAATTATTTAAAGTCATATAAATAATCCAGTATTCTATATATTTATCTTTGGCACAATTCTCTTCCAGAGAAACAGAAGAAAGATGATCAGGGTTGGAAGATCTGCAGGGTGGGTTTGATGATTGAGCTTTGATTGTGTCATCTTTGTCTGAGATATAAAAGATTAGTCTTTTAGGAACCAGTTAACCATTCAGCAATCAAGGGGTGATAACTACATAAAGAAATCACTCAGTGTAAGATACACTCCATACAAAACTCTAGTTTATCAGGGTAGACTTCCAGTTAACTAAATACAAAAGTGTTCTGTGATGATACTAAATCCTAATAGTAATAAATACTAATAATTTTAAAATATTAATTATTTCTGTATTTCCGTATTTCCATATTTCCATTTTTGAACAAATTAACTTAAAATATCCACATTTAAATATTGACACATTAATTCTTAAACTCTTGCATTCCTTCCCTATAATTTTTTTCCAGAAATAACAGATATTTGACTCTGGATAATTAAAGTATTGGGCTGACTGTTGTTTGACTACAGGCACTGTTGAAGTATGTTGAAATATTTTGATTCTGGTGGGATAAATTTTATGTTACTTAGCTCTAGAGTTCTTTCTAAAGCTTTTAACACAACAGGAAACATATCAGGGAGTTCAACTGTTACTAGGTTCTGAAGAGCTATAATCTGACAAATAGTAATTTTGGAAGAAAAGTAGAATCATTCAAGGTCTGACGTTGGATATATGTTTTAATCCTGATTTAAGAGTACTCTACATCTTGAAAGATACTTTCAAGAAATTTTGACAACATCCAAACTGAAACCAGGAAAGGTGCTCTTCCAATGTGGGAAGCAATGAGTAGCGAAGATGAAGGGATATTGTCAGATGAAACGTTTCAAATCCCAAGTAGGACCAAGGTCTGCCTCCACAAGAATCAAAGGAGACTTGACACATCTTTTTTTATCTGATTTTTCCTTGTTGGAGTGTTTTTCTTCTTTTTTTAAAGAGCAATAACAAATAATTTACCTCGTTATCTCTTCTGCAGATTTTCGTTATCTCAATTAAATTCCTGCTTTCCTTCTGTTTTACGTTTTTCTCACCCAAGACTCTGCCAATTCAGGTGCTTGTGTCTTCCAGAAATGCCTCTTCTCATTACTGGAGAATCTTTTTAGGTGACAAAAGAGGATTTTACAGCCCAAAACCCCCATATATGAGAACCAGAATTCTATATTCCCTGAGCTCTCATGAATAAGAGATCTTCATCTGTGTGCTGAAGGGTAAAGACAACTGCAATGAAAAAAATTACGGTATGAATAATTACTCCCTCATCTCTTACCAAAAATAGATTTTTTTCTGGTTTTGAAAAGAAGGAAAATAAAAAAAAATTAATAAAATTTTGTACTTATATGTGGAGGTTTCCATTTCAAATTTCTTCCTTTTTTGATATTCTTTTAAATAAAATGTCAAGTCATTACATCATCTGGAAAAAAAAATTTTAATACCCCAATTATTTGAACTTTGACTAATTTTCAAACACACTTTTATAATGAATTTAGTAGAAATGCATGATGCTTAAGCCTGAGCAGAATAAGGTCCATTTCAAATGTCTCCTCTTCCATCATGACAATTTCATTCTAATAAAAGACAAAACTGTTGTATGCAGCTATATTCAGACACAAGAAAAAATGCATATTTGGATATTCAGTTTTGTTCTTTGACTCCTGTGCAAATCTCTTATTTATTTTTGTGTATAAACCTTTATGCATGAAAGGAATATATTGATTATTTTTTCTGTTAGCTTAACTATGACTTCAGAATTAGCCTGAAATATTCTCTTTTGACATATTATTTAAATTTCCATCAATAGACATTTTAGAAGAAAACCTAAGTATAGAGATCTTACTCACACACTCTGTTTTCTCTCCAGCACTAGTATAAATCAAAAACAAAAAACAAAAAAAAATTAGATGGGAATACAGAAAAAAGGTAGGATTTCTATAAGACCCCATCTTGCAGCTATAAACGGAAAAACATATGAGCATCTTCAATAGAGCTGAAGTTTAATATTACTATCCAAATTCCATTTTATCTCACTGTCACTGCCACCAAAGGAGGGGTTTTATGTTGGAGATAATATGATACTGCAGTATAAGCCCTCCTCAGATTTCAAACAGGTCAACTTGTCAAAGCTTTTTAAGGGAGCCAATTACATTAATTTTCCACAGCAGAGAAATACATATTTCATTTCCATCTCCCACTAGAGATGGGGCCCAGGGATTCTGTTTCGAAAGGCTCTTATCACTAAGTAACATTCGTACCCCCAAAGGAACCTTTGGCAGTCACTGGTCCATTGATATAATTGAGCAAGGTATGAGCTGTCTGACACTGCCATGGCATTGCTCAATAGCACTGTGCACTAAGCGCTCGGAACAATGAAGCTTCAGCAGACGGCCGCATTGTCAATAAATTTCAATTACACTAATTGCCAAGAGTTCAATGAGTGCACTTTCAAAGGGGAGGGGGAAGGACGGATGGAAGATTAAAAAAGAGCCTATGCCTACCAGAGCTAAAGAATAGGATGCAATAAATAAACTGCAGCTTCTAATGGGGGCATTAATGTATTTTTTTTAACACGGCTTAACAAGATTTTACAAGCTGTACCAGTTTCAGGGATCCTGTTTTACATTTCTTTCTTACTGTCTCCAAACAACCTATACAGAGACTCAATTATGTGGCATTATCTTTCAGGGAAGAATCATTTTCCTAGGTTTTTATGTTGTTTGTGTTCTGCTCAGGGTGGATAATGCATTTGAAAGCAGAATGCTACAATGTCAATTCCATGAGCAAATGAGGCTGCTCACTGAACACTCATATAGCAACAAAATGCACCACCTTACTGCAGTGATACAGTCACATATTCTAAATTAATTAAGGATACTTACATATACACCTGTGTATTCATTCCAATCACCATTAATACTACGCTTACAGCAGTGTACACAGTATAGATATAAGCAACTGATATACTTAACTCTTCAACACAGATTATTTACTGCAGTGTCTAAGCTTGCATAAAAATATTGTTGTCTATTCTGAGCTAAATCTGGGAACATTTTGTTTGACTTATAGGGGCCAGGATCCCAAACAAAGTATTTCCAGATACATGTAGTTCTGGTTTGGTTTTTAATACAGCTTTCTGTGTAAAAGAGGCTCAAAGGAAAAGGCATTTTGCTTAGTATTTTTTCAAAACTCTATAGAAATTCTAAGTGAGTAAGTTAAATGTTCAAATTAGCAACTAGAGGATGAAACCTTAGAGTGAAAACTTAAGAGAACTGTTAACAGTTCCCACTTCTGTAAGAAACGTATGTATAAATGGACTGAAAAACTGCTTTTCCAATATCCAAAAGGAACTTAAGGAGGTCTACAGATCAATCTTCTGCTCAAAGCAGGGTCAGCTCTAAGGTCATAAAAGGTTACTCAGAACATTATACAGTTGAATTTTGGAAATGCCAAGGATAGAGTTTGTCCAGCCTCCTTAAGCAACTTGTTCCAATGCTGGACTGAACTTATGGAGAAAAAGATTGTCCTTATACATGCTTGGACTCTCATGTTTCAGCTTGGGCTTGTTGCCTCTCGTCTTCCCACCACGCCTCCCATTGATCTTCCAATGAAAGTCCTTGTTCTAAACACCGTTTAAGACAGAGTGCAACTGCTCTAACAAACACACAACCCAGATAGGTAATTAATAATACCGCAGCTAAGTATGGCAATGTCAAGAAAAGGATTTGAAACAGGGTCTCCTCTGGGTCACTCTATTGGCTCTACTGGCTCTCTATTGGCTCTCTCAGCTTTAAAAAGCCATACAAAAAGTACAGAAGGTTTTACTGTAGGCCAGATTTGAAATCTCAAAGGACTCTGCAGAAGAGAATGACAGTTTCAAAATCAGTCCAGGAAACAAAACAGAGTTGAAGTCTAAGATTTTTTTCAAGTCTTTTTCTTTAATAAGACTTAATAAAGTCTGATAAAATTAGTTTGACAAAATTAGGTCTTCAGCATCTTAACACACCACTGAGAGGGTTGACAACAATGACTAAAGCTGTAATGGGCTCAATAAGACACCAGAAGAATTTACAGGACACTAGCTTAAGGCACAAAATTTAGGAACACGCACTTACCTACACAGGAGATTTTTAACAATTTAGTTGAGAAACATGAGCAGATAACGTTATTTTTCTGGGTAAAAGGAACGAATACTTTCTAGCAAGAGAGAAGGAAATGATAGAGCAAGTGTAAGACTCAATTGCCTCCTCTGCTTCATTAAGTTTATGAGTTGATAGACATCTAAAGTTTAACCCCTTTTTAACACCTCAGAGGGACCAGATCAAGATTTGCCCGTGGCAAATGAAGCAAAACTAAGGAAGGACTGAGAGCAGGACTTAAACCTCCCAGAGGCAATATTACCCAGTCACAGCATGCAGAGATTTCTGCAGCTGGGATGATAAGTAACGCAAGCCCGAGGAACGCCACAGCGTTGTAGTGTAAGAAAGGGGCTCCTCACTGATAGCACAGCTAATAACACTACATGTGCAGACTAGAGGTGAATGAGGTATGGCTAAGGATGAAGGGCTGAGGTGACTGGGGGAAATCTCCTGGACAACTATGGAATGGAATAAATAATTGATACTTCTACCTTGCAAAGCAAGCCTTACACAGCAGAAGTAATAAATGACATTTAAGAGCTATTCCCAGGAATTTATGAATTTTCTGAGACACCCAAATTTGATCCCAGATATCACAATATATTTAACTAAACCTGTGCTGCTACAAAGGTGTGGGCTGTTATTCAAAATTTACTGCAAAAATGAGAACCCGTTTGGATGCATTAGGATTTTCCCTAATCTGAAGAAATCAGGTTTATGAGTAGTCACTATCAGATTCCTCTTTCTCATCCATTTCAGACAGCTAATGTGGAAGTGTGAATTCAATGTGAAAATTCCAAGGAGTCTTCTTAAAAAGTTTTTACAGTGCATAAAAAGGAATAGTGATCAAGTGGTTTTCCACCCAAAAAGCTGAGTAGTGCTGTGTGCTTCCCACAATGCACAGCACTATTAAGTCTTATTTAAGGCAAGGTATTGTAGCCAAAGTTCAAAAAGTTTTTTTTCATACAGCTCACAAAACACCTTGTTAAGTTTGAGAATTCTTTCTCAGGCATTTTTGATATCTATAGCACTTCCTTAGTAATTTCAGAAGTCAAGAGCAAAGTTGCAATGTCACTTGTTTTGAAGTGAAGCACAGCAGACTGTTTAGTTTCAGCTGCATTGGATACTCTGATCATAGAACATCTTTGTTTGCTTATGACAATATTAATTATAACAAAAACAAACCCACCACATTTACTCTTTTAAAACAGAAAAATATTTCCTGCTCATGAAGAGGTTTTCCAACTAATTTTGCACAAAAAATACTAGATGCCAAAATTAAAAAATCAGCCCAAGTACGTCACTATTTTGCAGCTGTCCCAAGACTACCATAAAACGTAGAGAGGCTAGTTAAAACTGTTAGTTCATCTGGACATTTATATTCTGCTAATCAAAGTAAAGGAATTGTTCAGAGATTTAAAATCAGGAGTCACAATGATCCTATATTTCAACTTCCTGAATAAGAGAAGCTCTACAATGTCACAGAATCATTTCTGAGGCAAGACTGGTAACTTGCGGTTAGATGGAAGCTGTTTTTAATAAAATATCTGACCTTAACCTAAGAACCTAATGACGAATATTCCACCTAAGAACCTAATGACGAATATTCCAGTTATTGGTATTTGCTGGTGTTTCATTTTACTTAAAACTATGTATGTAGTTTCCATTGCTGCCCTTACCCATATGCACTGTTCTACCTTTCAGAATTTGTTAAGATTTTGTCTAAGAATTTTAAAAGAGCAGTAGGAGTATATTTATACAAATCAAAAGAAGGCAGCATCAAAGGTGCTCTGTGCATCTTTGACAAGAAAATGCACCCTGAAACAAACTGTTAACATTGATGTGAAGACTAATTTTAATGTCAAGTAGCATATGTCTTTCCCGTTTTCCATAGGTTTTTTTGTTTATGGGTTACAGGAAGCTGATGGAACATTCTATATGAAATGGATAAATCACACATGAATTAAATTAACTCATATATAACACAATCCATATTATATTTACTAAAATAATTATGGAAAGCTATCCATCCACTGGAAAATGTTTTTCTAAGATCAAATTACACTGTGAGTTCTCCACTGGCAAAACAATTTATGAATGAAGCCCATGATACATAACAAGTCAGGAAAATCTCATTTTGCCTCAAAAATGAAGATTTTTTCCCGGTGTAAAAGAAGAAAGTTTGCTTGTGGAGTATAATATATACTGAATAATGGACCAAATATATAATATATAAAATTATTTCATTTTTAAAATTTTGGAATATGCTTCATGTATGTCAAAAAATGTGTAAGGGTTAATGCCATCTAGACTACAATTCAAAGTTTTTTTCAAGAAAGAGAAGATTATTCTTTTTCTTACATTATTTCATCACAACAGCATAGTGTGGTTTATATCAAAAATTCTGGTTGTGTATTTTCTGAGCTTAATGAAGTAAACTCATTGAAACAAAATAAATTCAAGCCTAAATCATTATAACTTTGGATTACTAACCTTTCAACTTGATTTGTTTATTAATGTCATCTTTACTATCAAAATTTTTTAATCCACTGTACTGAATTCTTCAAATTATAAAAAATTAAGAACATATTTTCCTGATTCAGTCCCACTTTAGTAAAAGACCCATGAGACTAAATGAGGTTGTTACATGATTCCTGATGTCTAAGAGCAATTTTTTTGCTTCCTTACATTTACATGATATAGTACTACTTCCAGGATAATAGGACATAGCTATATGCAACTTTCTGCATGATCCCACAATGCTTTAAGTCACTTTTGTTTTCCACAGACATAAATTAATTTATAGTATTTACTACATACACAGATTGGAATGAAAACTCTCTTTTAAACCCTAAATATTTAGTTCTTTTCAAAACTTATGTTTTTAAAAAAAATCTAAGTGTCACTGAAAACTCTGGAAATCTATGAGAGCAGTCTCCTGTCCAAGCGTGCTAGAGAAGTACGATATATTAAACCTGACAAGATGATGTTCATTAATCTTTGAAATGTAGTCGGGACACTGGTAATTCCAAGAGGCATTACATTAAAATGAAAAGCCCCCTTATGGCAAATGAAGGTGGTTTTTTGTTTCCTGTCATCATCCATTTGTAACTGCCAATAGCCGCTAGTTAAATCAATGCACCTGATAAATATTGCTTGACTGAGGAAATCTAGAGAATCATCATTTCTTAGCAGTGGGTATTTATCTTGTTTTCTTATTGCATTTATTTTTCAGCAGTTCTGTACTCTGAAAACCTGTTCATACCATTTGGCCTTTCAGCAATTAATGTTGGCCTAAGGGCAAACTGAGCGAGGGAGATGGTTTCAGACCAAAGCATATACTACAACTGTTGCTTTACCACACTCCCTTACAGAGGTTTGTGGACAGGATTTCGTGAGTTCTGATGTTTTTATTCAACATCTACCTCTCTCAGCTGTATGGTAATGTTTGTAAGACTTTAAAACAGAAAAGCCATCTTTCCCATCCAACTCAGGAGAAACAAAACAAATGATTTATTGATGTTTAGTGCCGTGATAGACAATAAAGTAGAGAGAGCAGTGCTTTGAGTGGTATTCTGAAGCACAGAGTCAGAAGCCTTCTCTTCAGAAATTACCTACTTGCTCTTGACCAAGCTGACCTGAACACCAGCTACCCATCTTTACAATGGGCTGATAATTCCATCCTACAAAGCACTAGTAGTGTGTAGGTATATTATATAAAATGAGACACACAGCTAGCAGCCTTGAGAGCTGTGAAAATAACAACAATATAATACCTAAACCAGATAGTATCTCAAGGGGAAGACTTATTTCACAAGTATGTTATTTGGAAAAAAAAGAAGTAAAGTAGTTACAAATTTGCTAACAGTTTTGGTCTATAGTGGATTATATCCCATTGCTAAATCACTCTTTTCTCCCAAGACAGAAAATTCATTAAAAATTCATTTTGCCTCATTATCTGGAGATGTTTCTATTTTGAGTTATACCTGAGTTTTTAATAGACAGATTTCACTCAGAATTTGTAAAAACATCTGTAATAAAAGCTTGGTCCAGTGAAACAATTCATGCATAACTTGAAACATGAAAACAATGTCACTGAATTCAGTCCAGCTGGTTAGATATTTACACCCATGTGGGCACCTATGGTCTCTCAACTGAAGTCACAAATTTGCAAGGTAGTCCTGTGCTGCCATACATTTACACCACATCATGGAGATGGTTACTCTAGTGACTGAAGAGCCAAGAACAAATCTTTCAGTAGTCACAATGTGATTTGCCTGAAGACAAACAGGGAAAGGAGGGCATGGATACAACACTGCTGACTGGCACCACACAAATATGAAATGAAAAGCAGCCAGAAGACTGCTGATATTCTGTGTTGCACCCTCCATGTGACAAACACAATATTAATGCAGAAAACATCATGCACAACAGCCACAAAGAGAGCTGTTGAAAAAAATCCTACCACACTTAGAAAGAAGAGAAAGGAAGCACATACGTATTTTGTCAGAAATAAGCAACATAAATAGCTCATACATATATAAATAATTCCATTCCAATTTCGCATCATCTTTTAATATCATTTGGTGAGGTCTTACACTTTTGTCATCACTGCCATTCAGTGGGCTTTATCATAACAATGATCATCATCAGGATGATTTCTGCAGTACATGTTAAGGTCTGGCTTCAATACAAACAAGACAAGCTTACTCCATCCCACTCCTCTACCGCAGCCTGCAGGAACTGAAGGACAATTCAATGCCTCAACAGCCAGCTTTAGTGGAGGTGGCTTTAGAAACCAAGCCCCGGCTGCTTGGCATTCACTATCTTTCTCACATCCTCATTTTCAGTTAGGAATAACTTGCTCATGTTTGACAATATATATTTCACATTTAGTAATTATTCTTCATCACATTATCATAATGTACCATGTCCTAAGGGCAACAGCCCTTTGAGATTCAGTTCTCTTGGCCTCTCCCATTAATACAGGCCTACTGGCTGTTTTACATGATTGAGGTTTGACTCACAGAAATACAAATAACATAAATTTAGGCCACTGGCTTTTTAATCTCCCCTTGGCTCCCCAGCAAGGCAGATGACAGTATTCTAATCTGTTTTCCATTATAATTAAGGCTCTCATTTATTTTATGGTTTTATAATTGAAGCACCACCCCTCAAGAAAAATCACAGGTTCTTTTCCACTTCACAGGAAAATCGGGAAAATTCTACACATAGCAGAACAGGCAATAGGCAGTAACAGAAAAGACATTTATATAGAAAAAAAGGACATGTTCAAAAAGATTCACATTTCTAAGGTGATAAAAAGCACATCCACATAGCACAACCGGGAACATTAGAGAACATTGAGCAAGCTGCAAATTTCTTTGCATCTGGAGCTATAAAATGAAGCACTGCTCCATAAACATATGAGAAGAATTAGCATGCCTCACTGTGCAAGCTGTTTTGTCCTACTGACAGGGTCGTCTGCAGCCAACTCGTTTGACACCAGCAATGGGTAACCCATGCCATGCCCATGACATGATTTGAGCTTGCTCATCACAGTAATCTTAGCTCCAGATTTAAAATAGAGCTCCCCTTAGCTTGAACTTTTCCATGAAGGCTGAGTCTTCATGTTGACTTTGGAGAGCTCTATATTTGAAGGCTTTCACTAGTGGGATGTAGCCAGTTTGTCTCCTTACAGCAAGGAAATATGAACAGGGGCTCTCAGCTGAGAAAAGTATGAAGCAGAGATAGACCAAAGGCTGGTCTACTTGTGCCATACAGAAAAAGCTTGGGTTTGTCCTGAATAACATGATTTAGTTTTTAGTAATACCAGAAGCCAGAAGTGTGTGTTTATTCTCCCTGTTTAAGTCACTAAAGCTATTTCAGAAGGGGAAAATTTCAACTGGACTATTGTCCACTTAAACACACAATGTTGATTGAAAAGAACACACATAGAAAATGTCATTAGTCTTTTCATTAGTCACAGACAGGATAATATAGGAAGGTCCCAAGGAAGAAGAAAGTGGAAATACAGGATTTTTTCCCCACCACTTCCAGAAAAATAAGGGGAGGGAAACTTGAGGCAGAACAGCAAAGTGGCACACAGACAATCTGGCACTTATGTCTTGTCCTCAGAAATGAGGACAGGACTGAACAGTAGAACAGTAGTTAGGATTACTGTATGTGCCAAAACCAGCATCTGTCAGCATGGGCAAACCAGGCATGATAACAGCAGTGTGAACAATGAAGTGAGATTAAAGGACTTCCCATTCTTTCAGGGTGCCCAGAACTCCTACATTACACAAGGGCCAGGATCACAGAGCTGTTGGAAAGTTATATTCAAAACAAGTGTTTGCCAAAAGAAGTCCTATTATATTGGCATCTTAGGGGGCATTTCTGACCTGCATTTTCCCAAGTATCTGTGTTTTTTCCAAGGTGCTAGAGTATGCTCAAAGTGGTGTACAGTGAAGCTGATGCTATTGTAGCTGACAGGTGAGCTGGTCTCTTTGAGGTTACACAGAGATGCACATCTTTATTAAAATAAGCCAGTCCCTGTTATCACAAGGTTGCTCCACGAGTCAGAACATGGTCCCAGCAAAGACAATGATAACAGGGTACTCTAGGCCCCTTCAAACACTATCTTTACAATCCAGGATATGAGTAGCATTAAACAGTAGCTAGCTGCTGTTTACTGTCAGACACACATTTTAACATCTACACACCATATGTCACTTTCTACATCCTCACCCTCCCACATATTTTAAGTTCAAAAGAGATGTCAATCCTTATCTAAACTTTGGGTTTTGGGAAGTGGTTCCATATTATTTTTGCTTTGGTTCTCAGAGATATCAGTTTAGGTATTACTCCAATGATATATAAAAATAATTACAAAAAGATGTTGCATGATAGTTATTTTAATTTGCTTCCAGAGAAGAGGTTAAAACAACTTCACTTCAACTACAGCAGTGTTGACTAGGAAAGAACTACACTATGAGATGATTATGACTTCACAGATAGGGGAGAAATTTTTATAGGAGTTACATGAGAGATTTACTCTCTTCCATATGGATGACACAAGAGGGAATGCACATACACTGAGAGTGTTCAAGGGAAATATGGGATACCTGTATCTACTGCAAAGTATCAGTCATCCAGTGAAGCCCACTGTTGGGATGACTCCAAAACTTCTCTGGAGAAATAGTGTTTAATATTTTTGTTATTATTATTCTGCCAAGAGTAATAAACATCTCAAATTTTCAAACAGTAAATTAAACTAGCTGTTAACAAAGCTTCAAAATGAAATTTTTCTACAGACAGGAGAAAAAAAAAGTTTGGCATTCTTCTACCATGCTCTTTTTTTCCCTATTCAAAATTAAAAAAAAAAAGAAGTGTTGTTTTACTCATTTACTTAACTATTATTCTTCAACTTCTTAAAATTGCAAGAGGTTCTGAAATTGCAGATTAGTAAAAGGAAGAAACTAAACCACAAATATTATGAATTTCAATGCAAGGAGAAAGATAGGAATGAGAAAAAAGCATGTTAGGCCTGCATCATTTTGATGTCGTTTTTTCATCAGTATATAGTGCTTTCCACAAATGGAAAAAAAATCAGGTAAACGTTGCTCTACCCTATATCATTTTAAAGGAAAAAATTGTGAAGTTGCTTCTATTTTGGTAAAATCTTTCTGCCAGTTTTCAACACAATCTACTGAGGTTATCTGGCTTCATCAAACAGCTGAAAGACTCAGGAAGAGAAGACAGATTTGAACAGGCTTTCTCAAAAGCAGTGAAATATTTCCAGAGATTATTTATATCAACAGCATAATACTTTCTGTTTAAGCCATAGCAGAAGAGGCTGAAAATCAGTCCGCATAACCCTAAAATCTTACCTCCAACTAGTACTGAGTTTTCAACTCAGTTTTAATAGTGCTTAAAGGTCATATACCCCAGTGTAACAGTGAACAGACAGAAATTTTTGCAGACAACCTGCAATGCCTGAATTTACCACCAAGCTGAAATGGATTTAAAAGTGAAACTAATTCCAATTTTACTAATTCTGCCACTCTAAAACAGATAAGGCTTTTAAATATACAAATGCATTCACAAATGGTATCTGTAAAAGCACTTAGGCAAATTGATTAAAAAACATTATGCACATTAATCAGTTTGATTAAAATTAAAAGAAGGCATCATATTTATGTTTAAACTAGAATCATTGTGGCTTTGAGAAGAGAAAACTAAAAATAAAATAGGACTAAGCTAGCAATGGTTAATGCTCAGTTTCAGAGCCATAAAATCTTAAAGCAGATGAGACAAAAAAAAACAGACTGAAGACCTGGACAGTTTATGTATGTACACACACTTCAGAATACACAGAATGTTACAGTATCTAAGGATCTTATGTCATTGTGATGTGTTGTTATCTGCCATTCATGAAAAGTCTAATTAGCACAATTATCTTCTGCACTAGGTGTGATACCTTTAGAATTAATTCACATCGCGCAGTGGATGTCAACACTCCAAAGTCTTACGAATTTCAGGAAACAGAAAACTTACCCGGTCAATACAGCCTTCTATTGCTGCATGGTTGAATAAAAATGTGATGCAAAATGATGGTTGCACCATTGTTTAACTCTTGAGTGGAATTTCAAAAATTTCTTGTGGTTCTGCAGCCAAAAATCATGCTCCAGTCTTACTGACACATGGGCCAACTGAGGTCCTTGAAACACGGGAGTCTTAATATTTAGAAATGAATGCTAAACTTAAAGTTCAATTTAAAAAAAAAAACTAATCAGGAGTTATTGCAAAATACTCTTAAAGAGCGAAGACACAGAAGTAAAGGATCGCTGGCAAATGAAGTAGCAATAAAAATTAAATTCATTCCATAATAGACTTAGGGTCATAGACACAAAATTCTGATTGATATATTCTATAGTTAGAATAACCAAATAAATCCAATATAAAGATAGACAGGAAATTTTTTAGAACACTCTCTTGATACTGGGGTTTGAAGTTGTACTTGTCTGCAACTGAGAAGAAATTGAAAAGCTGGAAACTCCTCAAAGCTGAATTCTTCCAAGTGCCTGGACTGGACACAGACACCACTTAGTTATCTAAATTTTCCATTTTACAGCTGGAGAAATAGAGGAAAAGGCAGAGGAATACCCCTCTGGATCACGTGTTAGTGGTTTCTCAGAAGCTGCATGGTGCCCATTAGCTCACACACCTTCTTCACTGCAATGATTTCAAACATACATTGCACCATCAGAAACATGAGGCTGACATAGTGCAAAGTCATGAGGCAAATAAACAGAAGACAGAGACCACTATAGTGAAAACAAGACCCAGACAGAGGCAATGAAAGCTAAATCCAGACCTGAACACAGGACTTGCCATTCTGCCTCAAACTTGGTGCCCACTGGGCCTAATACAGTGTCTCCAGCAGCGGCCAGCACCAGATGCTTTGGTGAAAGATACAAGATCCCCACAGATGCAGGATAATCTGTCTTCCTCGATGGTCTCATCCTAATCCCTTTAGTTATAGATTCCCTTAAATCCTGATGCATGAGGGCTTTTATCCCTTCAAATACTCTTTTTTAGCATTACTATCATAACGCTGGATATTCTTGTTATCCATACAAATGCCCCTTCCCTCTCTGATGCTTACAAAATTCTTGATTTCATCTTTATCCAGAGTAAATGAGTTCTACAGTTTATATAGGAACCTTTTGGGAAGTGTTTCTTCATTCTTAAGAGATGGGAGAAACTGTAGTCTCATGATCTTTCTTGTTTGCTGCATGCCTTTGCTTTTTCTTTTTTTCTCTTTCAACCACATACTTTATCACTTCCACTTTCATCTGAGTCCTCAGGTAAACAATCACTTCAGATACATTTATGTCACTAGCCTTTCTCTCTGCTTTTGTCTGGGCCTTTCCAATTCTGCAATACTCTTTTTCCTGGATGGACTTTCTAATACCCAATAAATTTTATAGAACACCACACTCCAGGCTGATACTATGACTTTGTATGTGATTACTTAATTTTTTTTTTTTCCTGTATGTCTTCAAAAGGAATGTACCTCACAGTTACCAAGTCTGAGTCCATGAAATTCCTTAAGGCTCCTCTGGACTTGATTAACAAGTAACTTACAAAGAGGTTATCTACCACTAACGTGGTGTTGCTGCCTCATTTCTCCTTCCTCTTTCCAGATAACTAATAAATACATTACACAACAGCAGACCTAGTACAGAAACTTGAGGCTATTAACCTTTTGCCATGATGAAAATGGACCATTTGTTCCCACTTTGTCTCCTGCCTCTCAGCTACTTTTTGATCCACTGTATTACGTTACCTCACAGCTACTTGGTTTCTTTTAGAGGAGATACTATCAATCCGCAACCTTCAAAAAACCATGCATGACTAGCCTCAAAATCACATGATATCTAACCAATCATGACATATTAAGACATAATATCTATTCTGTTTCTATCGCTGTCTGATTTCTGAGCTAGCCTGATTCATGATCATGAACTTTAACTCCTGAGCTTCTAGGAAATTTCTTTTTTATAAAAAATTCTCATCTTATTTCTTGACTACTGTAATGAAGAATT
The DNA here is from genome assembly GCA_013401135.1 of Cettia cetti. Taxonomy (NCBI): domain Eukaryota; kingdom Metazoa; phylum Chordata; class Aves; order Passeriformes; family Sylviidae; genus Cettia; species Cettia cetti. The sequence goes on along the minus strand of VZUI01026966.1, from coordinate 118,863 downwards.
TTAAAAAACCAAAATCTGGATATATGGGCCTTAAAAAAAACTCTCAAGAGCTAGAAATGCTGAACAGTATCTCTTCTGATACTCTGACAGACATCTTGTGAAAGATACCCCTAACATCCCCTCTATTCACTTGCTAACATTCTCAAAGAATTTTAAGACTGTAGCCAGACAAAGTTTGCTTTGCAGAACTATATCATTAGCCATGGATTATTATCTTCCAACTCTTCTTTCTGTTTCAGAGTTACTCCAGCTAAGATTCATCAGCAAGTAGTCCCACAGAGCTCCTCTGGAACCTTTTTAAAAGATACGGTCAGAATTTCTACCCTGTCATCATCTGATCAGTTTTCCCATTTTAAGCAACTTGTTGGTTTTGTTAGAAATTCAGTTGAGTCATGCTTAAAGACCTTCAAAACTCTTGGATATATACTATTCAGACATGGTCACTTACTTCTTTGGAAAATTTTACTGGTTTACTACATCTTCTAAAACTACAGGTTAAAAAAACATCCTCCACTTTAACTGAGCAATGAAAAACTGAGAGAAAATAAGTGCAAATAATCAAATGTTTTATTTCAAAGGATACATGAATTGTAAAACTTTTTTTTTCTTTTTTTTTTTTCTTTTTTTTTTTTTTTTTTTTTTTTTTTTTTTTTTTTTTTTTTTTTTTTTTTTGAATGGGAAGAGAAAGGGAGAAAGCACAGACAAAATAGAGGCAGAGCAAAAAAAAAACCGAAAAGCTACTCATGGTAAATATCATACCAAGGATTACCTTGGCAATTGCAAAAGTCATACCAATGACTATTTTTTTTTTCTTAAGTGCTTCACACATTTTATTTCATTCCATTTCATTTCCTCAGCTATTATAGCTATCTTTTTGAAGAAAAGAAAGGTTTCATACCAGCCTCCACCCCACATACCAGTGTCCACTCTTTGGAAATACCCATGTGCATTCATATTTTAAAATGTAAATTGAGAGGGCTTCACATGTGCTCAGTTGCTATTTTTCTATTTCTTTGAGTCCCGTGTAGTTGAGAGTCTGTAAAAGAAGGTTGGACAACATGCAAGTCCCTCTAAGAAACTGTCATAATTAAGGTTTGAAAAACTTAGTGGATCAGTGGGAGCACAGGATATAATTTGAGATAGTCAGCATAATTTTGTTATCTGCAGCACCTAAAAGAGGTAGCATAAAACTTCTGTATGGACCATTGCTTGTTGCTAGCAGCTAGGAAGACAAAGGGACAAGGAAAGTAGAGTAAGATTTTAAGGAGTTAAAAGAAAGGTAAATAGACAAACCCTTTCAGAAAGAACATATGATGTGGAGAAGTAAATATGGTTCCTTTGTCAAATCACTAATAAAAATACTAGCAAGAAACTGGGAAACATATCTCACTTGTTTCAGAAAATAAATGAATTTTTTTGTGTGTGTGACTAAGTGCAAAGTTAAAGGTTTATCTTGTATTACTGTGCTTGTTCTACCATATATTTTATATGTTGGTTCCAGAAACTTGAATTTTCACAGTATTGGAAAAGTGGATTTTTTTTTTTTAAATAGAGAAACAATTCTATTCTCTGAGCACTTTGAAATGGCAGACTGTATAAGTTGTACTTACCTAAGCTCGCAAGCCAAAAGGAAAATCTGCTGCTTCCAACTTCCACTCTGACAAAAACCTCCCTTGAACTGGTAATTCCAACTGCAAATATTGTGAAGTATAAGAGAGTACACAGGCCAAATCCTTCCATCTTTGTAAATGTCCTGAATTTGTATTGTATATTTTTATATTGTTAGCATGATCCGACAAGGTCACCATTCAATGCCATACGTGATGCTGCAGCACCATTTTGGGAATGAATTGCTTACTTCTCCTGCATCTGGAAAGCACACCTCATGGGAAATATTGGTTTACATATAATTTTAAAGCAAAAGCTGATTTCCAATAAAGACTGTAATTGCAAAGATATAAATTTATTCACAAATACCAGACAGCACTTAAAATTTTCAGATATTTCTGGCACAATAGTTATATTACAGTGCCATCCACTGACTCTCTCCTGCAAGTACGTGCACTGACACACAGCTGCATTGAGTTGGCTTAATTCCCACTGAAGGGACAACCATCCCCAGACAGATATATTCCCAATTCATTTCCTTCTGCAATGATAACTGTGAAATTTACCCAGCTCACAAAGGAAGAGAAATAATTTCTGTAATAGCCTTAATGGGTTTTTAGATACTCTGGCTAGCAGCCAAGAGAGACTTAGACATGGCTTTGCAGGCAGCATGAATACAGAGGTTACTTTCCTATGTGTGTGTGCATGTGTGTTGTGTGCATGTGTATTGTGAGATACCTTTCAGGCAAAAAAAGAAAAAATATTAATTGAACCCCATCAGCGCTGATGCACCCACCAATAGTTTTTCCTCACTGACATCAAGGGATACGAATGAAAACAAATTGCGCTTCAAAGAAAAGGCAAATCACAAGTCTGTTGTAGGATTAGGTTTTTCTTTAATTAAGATTGTTGAAATAAACAGCAAGAGAGCTGTTATGGACTTTTTCATGTACACTTTAGTTCCAGTTTTTCTATTGAAATGTGAGACTATCATGTTATTACAAAAGAAGATCAAAGAAAAGAATACACTAGGAAAGCATAAAAAGCTTTCAAAAAACACAAAACAACAACAAAAAAGCTCCAAAATATTAAGCTTTACTTAACTAAATTTCACTGAAATATTCCTTCCAAATATTCTCAATATTTCAGTTACAAAGAGTTCCATAATAAGCTCTTCCAATTAGAATTATCTAGTATAAGCCTTTTTCACATTCTCTTTCAAATAAAAGCAGAGCGTTTAAAGACTGATTTTAGAAGAAATAACTTTGACAAGTAAGAGGCTGCTACACTTAGCAGTAAACCGCATTTTCTCACTTTTTGTTAAAACACATGTGCATTGACTAGCACGTTGCATGCCAGCAGGAGCGGATATGTCCACACACCAGAACAAACAAACTGCAGAGGCTCTGCAGAGCTTTAAAAATCCTACAGAGGAGGATCTGGTTTTGTGACAGCTCCTGTACTTGGTCGCTGAGGGTCACTGAAGGTGAATCAAAAGCTTCACATTAAAAGCAGGTTAGAAAGAAAGGAGCCTGAGGAGTACAAAGACAATCCAGCTGGTTTGACTGTTTTGTGGCAGTTCTGCACCACACACACATCCATGTTCTCACAGAGACTAAGGGGGCCACAAAACAAGAAGTTCTGTGGTCCAGCATGCCTGCAATGCGTACAGTGTGAACAGAACTTTAAAAAGCCTCCTCTGTGGCAGACAGACTGTCGCTGCCACCAGACAGATTTAAAGTCTGTTTAGCCACAACCACATTTTTAAAAGTTGATGCCCACAAAACAGGCAGAAGAAACGACCCAAACTTAACGCATGTCCTCAAATTATCTGCCATAGATACCTGACCTGGCCATAAAGATGGTTAGGGAGGAAAATGTAATTTGGAGCACTTCAGCAAGTGTATGTCCTGATGACTTGCTCGTCTCTCAGCCCTCTCTATCTTTTAATCTTTAGCCCCTTTCATATTCTTCTGTTGACAACCATCTGCGACACACACTCTCATGTTTCTTAGTCCCACCTACACTGACAGTGGAGCCACCTTAGTGCTGCTTTCACACTGCAAGCTGGCTGCCTTCCCACCAGTGAACTTTTACCAGCCAGGTTTACAGTGAGCCAGGAGCCATCCATCAGACAAGGGCTGTAGAGCTCTCAAGCACCACTATTGTACCACTGTTGCTATTCAGTATCTGACAATTTCTTCAATGTATGACATTATCTGCTACTGCTCCTCTCTGTGAGTAATTAAAGAACACACCCAAGCAGCTTGTCAGCCACAAAGTATTAGAGATTTCCGAAGTCTGTGATCTTTGGGTACAGATCAGGAAATCTACATAACTATTACCATTATATCAAAGGGGTTTCGCACACTGATACTGACACAGTATCTATAAGAAGGACTTTTAATAATGGCTAAACTACTTTACTTTATGGAAGCTGGAAAAATTTCTCAAAAGAAAAAAAAGTAGCAACAGAGAAGATGTCCCTAGGAGGCTGGGTTCTGGTTAGTATTGCAGATAAAACCCACCTTCCTGGGACTCAGGTTAGTTCAACAATACCTGACTCTGGGGTCCAACTATGCTGAAAGTCACTCATACAAAAACAAGACAGTGGTAAGACAAAAAGCTATAATATTTGAAGGAGAAGGGAAGAGGAAATCTTTGTTAACAAAGACAAGGATCATGAAGACTACATTTGTGCCTGAATCCTGAGATGCTGACTTTTAAATTATTCCTTTTATTGTTACAGGAATAGATTGGTTTTATTTCAGCTAAATTTCATATATTCAACCATCCGGAATTTTGCTCTCAAAATAGGTGATATATTTTCCACAATATCATTGGAAACATAAACTAATTTTGTCCTCACAGAAAGCAGAAGTTGAAATTCACTGATTTTGCTTTAAACAAAAATTCTTGCTGAGACCTATAGTCTCAACACAGAAGAGATTAAATGATGGTTTAAGCTCAACCCTCTTGAGAGAAATACTTAAAGGTGTTTGAACATTTCTTCTTTATCCCTTTCCTAAGAGCTACAGTGCTAAAAAGAATTTTTTTCCTCAAAGGCCACTGAGGTCTGACAGAGATAATATCAAAAATTTGCTGGATTTTAGGACTCATGAAAGTTGGAGACTGAGTATACGCACTAGAAGCATACCATATAGAAACATACCATATAGGTGCATCTCTGGTGGCAAAATGGCACAAAACCACAGTAATAATATTTTTATATTTAATATTGTTTCCTGCACCTGGAATCCCATCTTCCATTTTCCATGCTTTTTCCAATATCCATTAATGTCTTTTGCTACAGCTCCTACATCATATATATATCAGCTGGGCAACATATTACTGATATCTTTTAGGGGGAAGAAACTCAAAATAACTTTAGAATAGTCACTAAGCACAACATGCACCTTACACGGCCTCATGTAAAACTGTAAAATAAATGGCTGTGATTGGAACATAATATGCTCTATCTTAGGTCCATAACCTTCAGTATCACATGCCCAGCACTGCTTGTTATTCAAAATGACTGCAAACTTCCCAGGTCTAGCATGGCCAGATGAAAATCTGGTGCCCACAAGTACATGCAGACTGTCATTTGAAAGAAGCTCTCCGCTCGATTCTACAGTCACCACCTATCTAGGTAGCAACCGCAGTCATGAAGCCCTAGGCGAAGCAGAAGGCCATGCTCTAAAAGATGCAGAAGCCTATTTCCCTAAGGACTCTCGAAAGCTTTGTATGGTTAATATGCTGCCAGGCATACCCAGGCAAGGTTTTCCTCAGCTGCTTGCAATGCCCAGGAGGTGGACAGAGTGCAGAACACATCATGTCACAAACACTTTTGTGGCCACTTATCAGGAAAGCCATACAGATTTAACCAACTAAAACCCCCCTCAAACTTTTCTTAATGTTTTGGGCTGTTTTTCCATTGAGTGCTTATAAGATCACTACTTTACTAATTAAACTGTGTTCTGATTGGGTTTCCTTATCTAAGTTGCCCATGTTGCATTACTGTTTTGGTTCTACCTGGATAAAACACAATAGCAAGGTATATTGATACCTCTTCCAAAGAGACAGTGGAGAGACCCAACCCGTACATGTTCAAATTTACTTCATTGCCTCCACGTCATGCAGGTAGGACAGTTTCTCATTTTTCATGCCAATTTCTCAAATAAATTCATCCACCTTATTTTACAGATTATGGTTATACTCATCTACCTACATGGTAATAGATATGCACTGACCTGCAATACTGTTTTCTCCAACCACTTTTATTATAGTCACAGAGATGGTTTTTCTGGTATCATCTTAAAGGAAACTTTAGACTTTCCTGTTTTAGTCTAGGTTCAGAATTATGTAAGTCCTCTATTAAGATGTCTACCAACAATATTTCTCCTTGAACCTAAAATTCCAACATCATACTTTATCCTATTTAATTCAGTAGGTGATATATAATTGTTTCAAATATGGCCAAGTGAAATATCATATGCACATTGCTTTTGCAGCAAACCCTGTAAAAGATGATGACACAGAAGTATACTCCAGATTGACGTAGCATACTCAGACCTTCACTTCTGAATGTCAATGTGTGGGTCTGATGTGCTCAACAGCCAAATACCCACCCAGCTTCTCACTCACACCTGCTCCGCAGTCAGGCAACGTAAGAAAATAGGACCAGAAATTTTCCTGTCTGCATAAAGAGAATTAGAAATAGATTCAGGTAGCAAGAAACAAAGACTTCACGCGTCCTCACCCCTTTCCCCTGCACAGCATTAACTCCGGCACTCCAGACTCCTCTACTGCATCCCCTGGAGCAGCAGCAGAGGGAATGGGAGAAGTGTGTGCTCAGTACACAGAAGTTCCTCTCTGCCCCCTCTTCCCCCTCACACTATTCCACTGTTCCACTGCTCCATCAAGGACTGCAGATCTTCAGGAACTGCCTGTATGGCATTTTTTCACCCTTTCTTATCCAGGTTTTCCCCAAGGTGCCACCACCTTGGCTGCAGGGCCCAGTCATGTCCTGTGGTGGAGCCATTGGGGCTGGCTGGAATGGACTGTGTCCAACCACTCCTCAAAGAGGCCCCTACAGCATCTGGGCACCTGTACCTGGTACAGGCAAAAAATATCAAAATCTACATATATTAAAGCCAGAAGGAACCAGAGAAAGGGTCAGTCTAACACAAAGCATTACATTTTACTCAGATATGCTCTGGTCTGACTAGAAGCTTGCATCTATTAGGACAAGAGAAAATGGCCTAAAGTTGCATGCATGGAGGTTTAGGTCAGATATTACGAAGAAGTTCTTTACAGAAAGGGTGATCTGGAAGCACTGGAATAGGCTACCCAGGGAAGTGGTGGAATCATCATCCCTGGAATGCAGCCCCTTAGACTCACCAGCACTGCTGATACACTGCTTTGGGCATTCTGAAGTTTTTATAACATTAAGTCCCCAGGTTCTTAGTATTACTTATATTCCACCAAATCTCTGACAGCACAACATTGATCACAATTTTCTCAGCTGTCACCAATTTTATTGTTTTTTTCACTAGATTTGAACAACTGAAATAAACTTTCCCAGGTGAAGGTCTGTCACCTAAATGTTTCTAATCTCCTACTTTCTAGGCAGTGTTTGCCTCAGCTCAGCAGCCACCTCCTTTGGGGCTTTTGCCTCTAATAATCCAATCTTTTTTTTCCTATAGAGATTATAGGTCCATGAATAGAAAAAAACCAATCATTTTTTATATGCTTGCTTGTTTAGTCTTTGCCAACAATTATTCTGACGGGCACTCAGAAACTGAGAGGAAAAATAAACATTAAAATTCCTCTCTATAAGAATGGTACCTACAGAGCTAGGAAGATGAAATTCATCAGAGCATTTATCCAAGAACATTCACTCACTATTTTGATTCTTTCAGCAAGTATACAGTATAATATAAGTATATAAAATTTTAAAATCTCTTTGTTTAGTCCTACTAAACCAAGTCCCACAATGTCATCACGAGAACCAGACACGAAGTTAGACCCATCTGCACCAGCACCCAATGCAGCATTCAGATGAGAATCCTTTTCCCTACAACAAGGATGCAGAATTAAGGAACTCACACTCTAAAGGTAGGGTTAATACAGCAAAAGCTCTAAGATAACTCTCAGGACTGCTGAATAAAAAGCTTGAAACTAGAGATGTGGAGCCCTTTATCTACTCTTCCTTGCAGGAGTGACCTTCCCTTTAGCTCTGAACTCCTAACATGCACCAACCTCACAGTACCCTCTTAAGCTCTACAGCAATGTCTTCTCATTCCCATTACCTGAAGCTCAGTTGCATTCCCTGTCACACAAATCCCACATTACTAAAATGCACCTCACCTCCAGCCATCCCGACATGCATCACCCCATAGCCCAGATGCCTCTCACAGCTGCAGGTTGTATATTTCCTTGGAAATATACATCCTCCCTTCTGTCTGGAGAGTTTTCCTGATCCTGAACAGAATGGGCTGCTCAGCCATAAGCTTGTTAACAGAACAGAGCACACAGTCTGTATTCATTGAGCAAAAGAAATATTTCAACCATTCATCACACTGTTCTTCAGTGAATTCTATAACAATGCTGAGTAAGCGTGATTCCAGGTCAAGGTGCATGTACAGACAGACAATCTTTGTGGGCTGAACTGATGCCTTGGGAAGGCTGACCTGAAACAGAAACTGGACAGATTGAGAATAAAGTAGATATTTATTGAAAGGCTCTCAGGGTACACCTCAGGCAGGACAAGGCCGTGGCCAGGGCTACACCCAAGGTGGACTTAGAATGGACACAAGATGGAAGACCAGCCCCCTCTTCAATTCACTCCACAGACAAAGGAAAGGAAACAGCTTCATATTAGAGGAGGATGCACTTAGAAGGATTCATATTTTTTAATACAGAGAGCAAGACATAGGATGATTTACTAGTAAATTTTGAAATAATCCATAATGTTATGTCAAAGCAGTGCAAAATCAGAACTGAATGTCACCACAAGGAAATAAAGGCACAGAAGATTTAAATTACTCAAATTTTCACACCAGAATAATGAAAAAAAAAAATTTCATGGTTTTCTAAGGCAATTAGATTAGATTGAGTCATTGGCTATCATGCTAGTACACTGCAGTGTGGTGATTGTCATGGTACATAAAGCAAGCCAAAATGGAGAAAGGTAGATTTAAGATGAAGAGGTTTGGCCTTTGTTATTCCTCACCCCAAATTCTGCCTAAAATATTAGGCATATAGTTGTATGTTTCTGGTGTAGTTCATATAGTAGTTAGCTCTGATGTTGAGCTCTTTATTCTATTACTAAATCACAGATCTCAATTATGTTCCATTATTATATTGAAATATTATGGTATTCTTAAGGCTCAAGTGACTACAAGAGACACAAAAATATGCTCCACTGTACATAGTGTGAAAACTAATTGGCCTCCAGATACAGAAAAGTGAAAACGTACTGTAGATAATTAGCTCAGTCTTGAGGCCCTCCTAGGCCGGCCTTTGACCAATAATATTTCTAACTCATGGATGCAGTTAGAGCAAAACTGTTATAGTCCAGAGGGAGTGCAGATTTAAAGGTCTTTTCTTGTCATACCATTTGGTATCTTCTCAGTTAATTAAAAAAACCCAAAAAACAAAACAAAACAAAACAAAACAAAAAAAAAAAAACAACAGAGATCAAAACTTGTAGGAATGAGAATTTAAATTATATATTCATTTTGGCATTGTAACTGAGCCTAATAATATTGTTTAGCAGCTCAGAAAATATACTGATTTGTAATATTTTCATGGTTAACACCATGTGTAATGCTGTGGGGCTTTGACAAACATTAACACATTTGTAATTCCAAATTTAATTAATTTGTGGAATAAATATATTTCTCAAACCCTCAATACCTCATTTCACCTCTCTGCTCAACCTACTCACCACTGCAAGCTCATTTAAAGAAATCTGAAGGGTATAATTCAGTAAAATATGACTGCTTTTCTCCCTGCCTTTTTACTGAGAAAGTATAATAAAATTCCAATTTGGTTCCATGATTCTTTAAAATCCAACACACTGCAAACCTACTACCATGAGCAATAAGAAACATGTCTGATAGTGTTTTGTTCAACTGAAGTATGCACCCAAGTAACTGTGTTTTCATTTGTGTTGTGCAGCAGTCTCAGAGAGTCTGTTTGGATGAAATTAAATGAGGAAATGCTCACTCCCCAGCAGCCCACCCAATGCATAACAGATGAAACAGATGGGCATTCAGATCATGGAATCAAAAGTAAACCCCATGTAAACATGTACAGTAGGGATATCGGATCCTTTAGCCCAAGAAAGATGTTGCTGTTATGCTGGACTGATTTACTGGTTTATATTGGCATAGTATGTGATGGTGTGTAGCCTGTGTGCCTGTAGGCTCAAATTCTGAGAACAGATCATCTTGACATGCTTCAACTTTACTCTATAGTTTCATAAGGCTAAAGCAGTAGAGTGTTGTACATAACAACAGGACAGCCTGGGCTAAGCTGGAGCCCAACAAGGCATAGATCCATGCCCAAGTATCCTACTCCCCAGATGTGTTTTATTATGTTTATTTTATGTTATAGTTTAAATCTAGTTTCCTCAGTCATGTTCACAATCTCTGACTGTAGTTCAAATGGACTGTACAGGGTTACTTGAACATATCACATGCAGTCAGTCCCTTGCCAAGTATTGGGCAGGATGAATCTCCAGAGTAGGAAGTGAAACATAAGTCCTGGACTTCTGAATTGAATAAAAGCACAGGGCTGAATAGTCAAGCCATCACAGTCTGAACTGGCTTGGATTAATTAAACCTGCTGCTGCCCTGAAAGTAGCAATTTACCTAATGCCCTGATGGTTTAGAGTGAATGAAACTCAAACAAGGCCACTCAACAAGGCCAGTACTAAACCTGCTCATTCACACAATTTCAGCCACTTTAAATCTCATGGTCTATCATCATAGAGCTTGCTTTCTCACTGTTTGCAGCATGACCTAATTCTTCCACAACCATAACACTGTTTTTAAAGTGTTTGAAGTGAGTCCCATGATTATTCTTGATCTGAACAACTACAGCTGCCCTTGGTTTTCAAAAGTCATTAAGAACACAAAGCTTCCACTGTCTTCTTGAAGCTGCTGGATAGATGACAAAAGTCCTGAATCTCCTGAAGGACATAGCCACATTACCAAGGAAAAAAGATCAGAGAACAAAATGTCTACTAAGCATTAAACTAAATAGCCAAAACAACCAGTTATCTGTGGATTCAGCTGTCCTGCAAACTCAACTTTCAGAAAATATTAATGATATGTGAACCATTGGAAAATATTCACTATTCAAAAAAATCAATACATTAGCAAGAGATACTAAATAACAGAATTTCAAATTGGTCCAGTGTAACTAGAGCTTCCATGGAAGGTCAGCTGAAAATCTTCAAAGTCTCTAATCTAATAAAAATAGAACTGGTCAGGTAGTCTTTGCCAAATATGTTATTTAAAGACTACTGCTGTTACTCATCAAAACTGTTCTTCAGCAAAGAGCTTTTAGCACCATTGGACCAATTGTGTACCTGGCTGACTATTATTCACTGAATAAATTAATTAATGTATAATAGCACTATTTGCTGAATAATTTATTTGAGGAAAATTCTTTTCAAGTATTTGACAAGCTCCTTTAAAGTCCAGTAAAATCTAAGACATCACCTAATTAAAGACAATTAAGTCCGTTTACAAAAGTTGGCCTTATTCTTTGGTACATGCTTTATGGCATTTGACTAACTCTCCAGTTCCCAGGGGAAGTTACAACTGGATAACCTGCGCAGGAAAGCAGATGCAGGCTACTCAAAGCTTTAAACATGTATTTTCACTGCTATTTACACATCAAGATATGTAAAATATATGATTCTCACAAAGACCACCCTTTTAGCTCACTTCCACTATCAAAACCCAGCCACAAAGAATAGATACATCCTATCCTTTCCTACATGTGGCATGCAGAATAGCTCAAGACATTTCAACAGAGGAGCTGTGTTGACTTGTCTCACTAGACTGAGAGAGGGATAATGGACACCAGGCATGGTGATGGGTCTAGGTAAGACACGGCTGCTTAGCCAGCTGTTATGCATAATAATTTCTACCTAAAAAAAAAGTCATATATCTTACAACTTGTGGAAATGTAAATATGTCTGTGAACAAAATATTGTTCTTTTACAGACAGAATACTTTTTCTGAGCAATGTCTTCCATGTTTTTGTTTTTTTTTTTTAAGTAGCCTTCAGATGTCTCTTCTAGATAAGCTAATGACACTGCAGAGCAAATATGCTTCGAGTTTCTGCCCCAAGAGAACAACAAAGTAGGTAAAATGCCCAAAGTTAGAGAGGCAAATCTTCAGTTGCATTTCTGATGGAAGTACAATCTCTATGTCTGTTTTGGGTCTCAAAATTATAACCTTTCCCACTAGCAGCATCTGATGTTAATTGGAAATGCCAAAATACTGAGTTGGACTGAACCTTCTAGAAAGTATCTTGATTTTGACCTACGTTTATTTATTGACTTCCCTTTCCATATATGTTCATACTGATACCTACCTGCCCGAAACCAGTTTCTGTTTTGTCTAAATGTTGCACCATTTAGTTCCAAACAAACAGAAAATGTTTGAAAAAAAACTTTGAAAAAAAATTTGGCTACCAACTATTTACTTGAAATATTAATCACTTGTTAAATGTGTCTCTCAAATTTCCTGTGTGGCTTGAAGCATAAATGATACTTATTTTTTGCACATCTTGTAGCTTTGTAGCTCCCTTCTAGACTCTTATTTAAAATCCAGTCTCTGTAACTGTACACAAAATGTAACACGCATTGTAATTGCAGCACCATCTTGCTGCTCACAGGATTCTCAGCGGCTCATTGATGTAGGAGAATCAGTGGCCATCTTTTATTATATCTACACATTGCTCCATTCATTAGAAACCCTTGTCCTTACACTGTCTTTTACTGATGAGCACTTGACGTCTCCTGGTTGTCTGCCAGCCTTGATATTATTACTGCCAGAACAACAGGACTTTCAGGACCAGACTTTATTTAAATCCTGTAGCTTTTACCTCCCACTTCTCTTTTGTTTTAGTGGGCATTTTGTCTCCATGAAGCATCCATTCAGAATTTGATCTCCCAGTGGTTAATCTCATTACAGATAATCCCATGTACTGAAAATCCTTCCAATAGGATAATCTTGTGAACAGCTTCCCTCTGCTGCCTTCCCACCATTCTTTCAGGGCTGAATTACTTTGATCTATTAAATAAATGGATCTCACCTACGTGTAATAGTTTTCCCCTTCTACTAATTGGTTGGTACTGAAGTACTAACCTCACACTTTGCATCCAGCTCTATTTCTTTACTGGGCAATAAAGAACCAGGTTGAAGTTTTGGTCACTCACCACTGACATATATGAAAGAACTGCAAGATGGCCAACTAGATTCCCACTCAAAGACTGGTGACAAAAGGAGACACAGGCTTCTGAACAATATTATTACTCAATGTATTAATACCTATACATCATCTGTGGAATATGGAGATGGTAATCACTATTATAATTTCTTTGGAAATTAACTACGTATAAATCTAAATATAATTTTTCAACTAATATTTACAAGAGTATATTAATTCATAACTTCAAGGCCATAAATTCAGTATTGTAGTTGTAAAGTTTAAGCGATACCTGTTTAATGCAGTTCCATGCAAATAGGCCCTGTAAATCAATTCGTAAAACTTTTGTCATGTATAAGGCAAATAAAATTTAAATTTAAACTGTCTCTACAGAATCCATGTTTATCAAATTTCTGTATTCGTAGCAATCCTGTTTACTCAAGGAAATATTATTCTTACTGTTGTATTAGAGTGAACAAAAATTCCACAGGTTTAAAGTAATTAACATACACAAGATTTAGAGATTGAAATGTTGCTTCCTAGTACAACACTTCTGCAGCTGTATGCATGCTCTACTAAGCATCTCATTACAATATTCCTGACAAACACTCTATACCCAGTCCTTTTCATTACTAAGCTTTTGCAAATGTCTGACTTTTTTTCCAAAAGGAGACTGGATCAGGTAAGGATAGCTTTGTTTGCCAAATCAAAAAGTGGAGTCACATATTTGAGACCAATTGTATATTATTAAATGGAGACACTTTAAATTTTTCCTAATTTATCTTTTAACATACACTGAAAAATAATTAGTATTCAGGCACCAGATATGAATCCATCATTTCCATTTCTCCATAGTTTCTTCTGAAATTTGATAGCTAACTTTTAAGAGCTGGAAAATAATCAAGAATCTGTCAACCAAATAAAGCTAATCTTAGGGTGATATAGCTCAATACTTCCATATGTTTTAAGTTAGGAAAATGAAATACTTCCAGCAACTAGAAAACTTGTTGCCATACGGTGTAATTGAAAACTTCTGTTTTCTATATGATCAAATGATAACTAATCTATCATATACTTTGTTGCATTATGTAGCATATGAGCTAAGTAATTAGACAGAAGCAAATCTTTTTCATTATTTATCATGAACTGTTTTTCTCCCCAAATTAGCAGTAGCACAGTAGGCACTAAATAATGAAAAGCTGCCAAGAAACCCTTCTAATTCTCTTAAAGTTATTATAATACCAAAATGAAATTTGACTGCTGTCTGAAAAAAGGAAAGAAGTGGATTATTCATATCTGTTTTCAGAAACATTACATATTTCAATTGTTTTTAAGCATTAGCAGCAATACAGAAACATGCACATTTCAACCAAGTTAATTACTGTTTTCTCATCTGGAAAAGGAACTGGCATTTTGCTGACAGTACGCAGGTTTTTCTCTGTCTTTAGAGCACTCACTAAACTGTAGTCATACTTAAATCCTGTGTAGGAGTGACTATGTTTCATGGTTTTAGTAACAAAATTGTTTCAAGAATTGTGTCCTCTAATTATATAAAAATTACTTTTATTACTTATGTTTGCATTCTTTTTCTGCATCTGGCAATCTTTCATGAAGAAGTAAACAACTATTACTCAATCATCGTAAACTTTGACATGAAAAATACTTTGTTCATCTCTGCAGATAATGCAGCATTTCTTCTCAAAAATAATCAAGCAAAAAAAAAGTAGTTTATACTTTCTGGCTATTTCATGCAGAACAATTATCACAAACATTTGTTCTTCCTGTATTTTGGATTGTCTGTAGCCCTTGAGTTATTTTTGTCCAAAGAAGTCTTCTTTTGTTTTTGAAGGAAGACTGATGGAATACCTCTTTTAAATTTACTGTCAGAGTTATAATATGTTCTCCTCTCATTTACCAATCAAAGCACCTAAATAACACTTAGGCGCAGTTTCATATCAATTATCACACATTATCATATGTGGGGTACTGAACTAATCATTCAAAGTATCATGTCTCTTAAGATCAATATGACAAATATAAATAAATATAATACAATCATTTTTAAATATCCAGCACATTGACTACACAGCAACTGCTCTACAAATACATTTTAAATATAACTTTTTGAATGGCAAGCTAATAGTGTTTATAGCTTCACAATTTTTTTTTTTACCTTAGGATCCTGTTTTTTAAAAAGTTATTGCAAGTATAAAGTATGTTAAGCCTATGAGTGTAAAGTACTCCTGTTTGAGAAGCCTTGATCTTAGACCAGCTAGGCTGAGAATATAAAACAGCCTTCAGAGCAGCAGCTCAGTATGAGTCATTCTGATATCCCTCTGATGGGGTGAATACTAATAATACATCTCTCTGTTTGTTGTGCTGAGATATTTTTTTTTTCCCCCCTCACTCAGACAAGGGAGGAGAAGCCTTATGCTTCTCTCCTCATATAAATGAGCCTGTATCTGGCTTAAAGGAAGTTTTCCACCACAGTTTCAGAAAATTTCTACCGGGCCTTACCATAAGGCCAGAAAAAGATGACTTGTTTTCCCAGTTCAACATCACAGCTCAGAATCACCTGTCTACAATGCTATCAGCAGTGGTACAATAGAGTGAAGGTGGAGATGTTCTTCAACATACAGGCTGGCAGAGTCAAATAAGAGCTCCAAAAACTCTTTAAAGTCCCTTGATCCTTAAAGTTACAGTAAGAGACTTTTTCCTGTTTCCTAGTACTCATTCAATCTTTGCAATAAAATACTTATACAAACAGTAAGCATCCAGAATTTACATGGCCATTAGTCATAAAGACTTCTTCCTTGCACAGCTCCACAGCTCTATGCTGTTGTGGTGCAAGAGAGGGGGAGAAAAGAGCTAACAATTACAGTCTCTAGTTTGTAGCTCTGTGATTTGTGTTTCAGGTGTGCTGTTAAAGGAATACAAAGAATTATATTTTTTTTTGGTGTTTTTTAACTGCTGGAAACATCTTTTTAGTGTTTCTATCAAGTGTTGCTTTTGGGACCTTTCAGGTCTACCTGAGAAACAGCACCAGTATTAGACAGCTGCTCAGAAGGAAGCACTTTTTCCAGACCAGAGCATCACACCGAGGTACTTAAGCCTTATTTTCTGGTATCTGCATAAGTGCAGGAATTTCAGTTACTTCATGACAAGTGTTTTGCAGAAAAAGTCATAGCTTGTGCAGCCCCACTATTACACTTAGTGCAGAAGTGCATCTCAGTGGTTAATGGATAAATGACTCAATAAATAGTCACTATCAGGGGTTTACTTCACCACAAACTAATATCCTTAATTCTCTCTCCTTTTCAAAAAGACCATATCAGCTTGCTGCCATCCCTCTCTAGGAAGCCATTCACAATTAAGCTCCTGGTGACTCTGTCTCATGTCAGCTGCTCAAAAAACTGCAAGAAAGGTTAAATATAGCTGGTTCTGTCTTTTCACAGCACTGTTCATTAAATTAGTACTAATAAACATCTGCAATCTACTTTATTATTTCCTTTTCAAAAGGATATGTGACCAGAATCCATCTCTAATCCAAGCTGAATATAACTTTGCTTTCAATAATCAGATGTCAGGCAGTGGTAATTTTGTATGACTCCTGTGTAAGAAAATATTTGCTGTCACAGCATTAGCCAAAAGGAACAAAGATATCTGCAGGGACATATAATTAATGTAGTAACTAATAGTCACCACAAAGAACCATATTACCAAATAACATAATCAATTAGCTCATAAAGAATATTTTTAATTAACTACATTGAAAGAATTACAATGAAAGGTTATGCAGGAGCAAAAGTAGCTATGTGTCTTCTAATATTTGTGCTTCTTTTTAAACATCTATTTTTCATTTTGTAGTTTCTCATTCCCCTAGGTACAGCATGAACTTAAAAGCAACCTAGATTCTTCACAGGATTTTTAGAGTATATGATAGATCAATAATTTGTTGGTTTGTTTATGAAATATGCCAACTTACTGGGGCAGAGTCATTTTTAAGAGGAAAGAAAGATCAATATATATGTGCATAGATTTATGGGTGTTTTTGTAGCAATCAAAATAAGTCTTTTTGTTTAAAGAACTCAAAAGGGCAAGTTTGGCTTTTTTTTATCAGTGAATTGATTTAAGCAGGCCATTTTAATACTAAATGCTGATAAATACCACTTGTGAATCTTTCATTCTGTTAAAATCTCATTAGAGTTTAATTTAAATAGAGTAAGTTCTAAAAAACACAAGCAACAAGCCTACTAAGACTTTTTAAATATCAGGATGTCTACAATGTGTTCACTTCTTTGAATAAAAGAAATGTTTGCCTTGAACTAAGGATCTTATCCACTGCTGTACTTTTTCTTCCCTTGGGTTACATGGATAGAAGTTTCTCAGAAGAAAAAATCAACACTAGATGGGTGGAACAAGGGTTTGGACCACCCCTCTCCCCATTTCCTTGTTGCATCTCCCACACAGAGCCATAGCTTTTTCCTTTTTCTTGCAGCAGCAATGCAAGTGTGACATCTGACTTGTGTTAGTTTTCAATGTCCTCAGTGCTCAGTATACTCTAATATTTTAATATTAAATTTACCTATTACCCACTAGTTTTGGTGTCAAAGCTGAAGACACAGAAGCAACATAAGCACCACCACTGAAAGGGTCCAAAGTCAGGTTGGAATGGGGTTTAAGAAACCTGATATAGTGAGTGGCATCCCTTACCATGGCAGGGGTTTGGAACTGGATGATATTTAGGGTCCTGTCCAAATCAAACCATTCTCTAAGTCCCTTGAGATTTCAGCAATCCTAATACTGTTCTCTAATTGTTTTTCTACTAGTCATGAACATAGGTACCCATCTTCTGAAGGCACACAGGACTTTTGCAGCCACTCTACACACATCAGCCAGAATTTGAAACTAGGTGCATCTCAGCCTATCTCTCTCTAGGGTCCACTTTGATTATTTCTGTATTCTCAGAAGTCATGCAAAACATAATGGCAAGGCAGTGATATATATAATGGCAAGTGCTGTATATATAATATCTATCTAATTTACCTAGCAGATGTAGCATTCATCTCTCACAGAGGTAAGAATTAGTCAGTCTTTCCTCTTCCTTGGCAGGCCCAGTCATAATTCTGTAAAATAATCCTAATAAGTGGGGTATCATCTCCTTTCTAAAATGCTGACCAGACTTTTTCTATATGCAACCTAAGGACTGGACCCTGTATCTCCTAGGTAGTCTACTGTAAAATGAACCTAAAAGCAATGTGAGTTTTGACAACTGTTTACATGAAAACACCCAGAATCCTTCAAATCCACACCAGACACTTAGCATCTGTTATCTCACATGCACAAACAGGCATGATGTACACCCAAATCAAACGAGGGGTGTTTAACCCTTCCATATGTTCTTCATCAGGGGATCAAATTGAACTATAAAAATCGAGCTCACTGTAGTCAGTTGTTCCCTGAATCCTGATCACTGGCTAGCTGCTCACTGAACACAACAATCTGAGATCCAGACTTCTCATGTGACAGTACATTCTCTTTTGTTGTTGCTGTATGGATGCAGTCTTGGAAAAAATCAGAATAAATTGGCCACTACCCCCCTTAGCAGATCTGTTTCACTCATGACAGGAAAGGTCTGTCTTTGAAAAGAGTAAATACTGTAATCAAAGACACTTCTTTTTTCTTCCCCATTTTACACCTAAAGGATGAAGATAAATACATATTATTATTATTATTACATACAAATTGCATAATAATCAAAATAAAATACATATTAGAAGAAAATGAACTATTTTATTTACTGGACAGATAACTGTACTTAAGTGATACTTTTTTTGTTTGAAAATTAAGGAATGGAATTTAGTACTCTTAGATAAAGAAAAAAGATACAGTTGCATTATTTCTGTCCTTCATGCAAGCTAATGTTTTGCATACTTTGTCCATAATTACTGTGTAATTCCACAAACTTTGCATAGAAAACAAGAGACTACAAAATCGATTTTTACTGCTTGAGCAACTAAGCTAGTCTATTGATCTCTCAATTCTTTGTGTGATTTCAGATAGCTTCCTTAAAACATACCAGAACAGTCCAGAGTTTTCTGTGGAAAGAGGATAACATGATGCAAGTCACCTATTAAACACACTTTGTTCAAATGTTTACCAAATTCTGTTTTCTTCCTCAATGAATACTTTCACTTTCCTGTTTTTCCTCTTTCCCACATTCCATCTCCCTTCTTCCAGAGATACCAAGGGCATCATTAAAGAAGCAAAAAAGACAAATCAAGGGAAAAAAAGCAAGATTACCTTGTTAAAAAAGTTCAAATATGCTACTAAAACAAGCAGAAATAGCAAACAAAATATTTAAAATATTTTTTAAAAAATGTTATTAAAATTTTGATTGTGATGTGCCTTGGTCAGAACTGGGAAGTGGAACTATCCTCCCTTCATCAGTATATCAAATGTTCCCCAAAACAGCCATTTAAACAGAGCAATTTATTAGGTTCCATACACTTTTATTCTCAGAATTAAAAGAAATGTGCAAATTATCCAGGAAATTTACTTTTTATTGCTTTCATCTACAATTTTATCACCTTATCAACAAAACAGTCAGAAAATCATTAAAAAAAAAAAAAAAAAACCAAACAAAACTTTTCAAGGCTTTGCTGAGTTGTCTGCAACTTCACAAAAGTAACTAGAGGAAATTTACCTTTCTTGTCTTGTTCTGACTCTTTGGCTGTCATCTGTAAAATTCTTAGTTGCTGTCCTACTGATTAAAAAAAAAGGCATCAAACCACAACATTCAATTCTGTCAGGCCTGTCAGAAAGGTGAAGAAAATTACCCAAGAGTTCTGTCTGTTCTTTGAATAAAATCAAGAAAAAAAGAACACATTTATTTCCTTCATTTATATTTTTATTTCTTTCAATGTGCTTGTCCAGTTCTAAACATAAGTTATTCTCGGTTTTCTTCTACCACTGTTGATTTTATTGCCTAATTTTTAAATTAATTCAACATAATTTAAGAAGATTTTATTGCTAATTTTTAAATTAATTCAACACAATTTAAGGAGATTACATGTCACTAATAAGTACATTGGATGTGTCTGACTACACAAGTTGTGGTCAACTTCAATGGTTAATTTACATATATTGTTCTCTACATCAGAATGCCATGCTAAATGTTAAATATTAATAATTACAGTTTTATTATGAATTATGTTTCTTTTAGGTGTCTTAACTTACAGTGAGCTAAGCAAAGTGTGAAACTGTTAAACAGACTTCTAAAAATAATGTTGAATTAATAAATAACAATTAATATTCCTCTCTTTTGTACATTACAGTTTAATTAACAAACTTACTTAAAGGTAATAAAAAAGTCTCTATCACCCCAGAACATCTATGATTCTGTGATAAATTTTGTGTTTATTTATCCCATAAATCTTTAGATAAATCCTGTTTTTTCAATTTGATCTAATTAAGAACATACACAGTCAAAGAATACATTAGACCTCAACAATGTCCAGCTGATTAATGAATCAACTTAAAATTACTACACTGTTTGCAGTAGCCCGTATTAGAAATATTATGTTCCCATTTATTATATGCATGAGTCTCCAATATGTATATGGATCTAATCTATCAGTCTATTGAACTCTAATCTATTGAACTCTTTGTTAGTTTTTATCTGTCCCTGTTACTTTTAGACAAAAGTATTCAAGAAGATAATGCAGTCTTTAGCATAGCAATGTATGCTTTTCCAAGTTTCTACCATTTGAACAAATAATTCCTAGTAATAATAACATTCTAATCTAATCTAATCTAATCTAATCTAATCTAATCTAATCTAATCTAATCTAATCTAATCTAATCTAATCATGCAGGTGCTGTTTTAGTAATTCTGCTATAACACAAAATGCCCAAAGCAATGATGAGGTGTTACCTATCTTTGAACTTTCAATATGAAAACAAGAAATGTCTTCTTGAAGATGCTAATTTATGAATTTCATTAGGCTTTCTTGAGCTGAGTAGGAAAGTCTTCATTTTGTTTTCCAGTTTGCTGGGAAAGATATTCCATTGACCAAGTTGTTGTTGATTGTGCTTAATGTTAGAATTTCTGAAACAATGACTGTTTTTGTTAAAACCCTTGGAGATCAGATTACATCTCACCTTGTAAGTCCCAAAGGAATGAAATTCATTACCATTGTGATCCCATTCTTTGTGCATGTTGACAATGTCTTGAGAAAAAAACCCAGAGTGATTGAAAAGACCACACAAAACAATTTCAAAATGCTTTAGGCACAAACTATGTGAGTGACAACTACAAATTTAAGTGCTGTAATTCTTTGATTAATAGAAAGAAAGTGATTTAGATTATTTTGATAACAGCCTTTAGGAAAAAAAAAATGACACTTAAAGGTGTATAGAAATTTGAGGTTTGAATTACTTGCCTAAGATGTGTTTTTAAAAATAACCTGCCATCTATATTTTGGAAGGAGAAGAAAAAAGCCAAGTTATTGGCTTTTTACAAAGTAAACTACCTACTGTATACTCCAGAAGTGACACGTACATTTTTTCTTACCATATCCAAAACCCTAAGACCTTGAAACAAATAATAGCCTATTACAGACCCAGAGTATGGGCATGATAAGAAAGCCAATTCAGAATTTACTTCTAGTTCACTAAAAAGAGCAAAGTTATGGTCTCTTCAAAAAATACTTCTGTACAAAGACTTCTTTTTATTAACAGCAGTTTTGAAGACTGGCTACACAGATCAGCAATGCATAATCACCAAGTGCCAAGTTCACAATGACGAAATAGAATTACCTGTTTTATCAAGTGCATTTGAAGCCCAAATCTGCTCTAAAGTTCTGCTTATGTGACATAAAGAAAACCAATTGCACTCAGTTAGGTGGTCAAATGAAGAATTAGGTACCTATCTGAAACTTCTTGTTTTACTGTTATTTATTTTTCACAACAAAAAAATCTGGAACTTCTCCGTGCTTTTAAACAACACTTTTTGCATAACTCAGCATCCTCTCATGAAGAAGCAGCCCAGGAACTCTGTAGATCTGTAAAGAAATCAAACATGCCATTTGCCTCTCTTCACAAACCTCTGAAGCAAATTTGTATCCTCCATGCTACCCTTCTTCATTGAAGCTTGGCCTCTAGAATTATTCTGTCCCCCACTTTGCTATACTTGTGGTCTGATTTTGTGTAAAAAGTTAAAGGGAAGTGAAAGATCCTGAAAAAGAGTAAGTTCCTCCTGTGCCACTTGCCTCCCTTTCTGATAATCCAAAAGACCCTTGTGGAGACTAAGTTTCAGCTGTTACACCAATAAATCAGTGTTGACACCAAGTGATGTTCCTTAACAGGAAGCAAGAGACAGAATTTTCTTAAGCTTTCATTCTCTCATTTTGCAACCACCTTCACACATTGAGCCTCAGTTCATTATTCAACAAAATAATTTGATCTTACCCAAACAAGACTTTTTTTCAATACACCTTCAGAAAACTCTTTAATGAGATCCATCAAATAGATATTAGCATATTATACAGCTTTTAAAGAAACACAACATTTACTTTTTTTTAGCTCTCTTGGTGCAAGTAAGTACCTATAAATTGCTGACAGGCCTAACAAAGAGTTCAGCCTTAAGTATTATCTATTTTGTATCTCATAATTATTTTGCTTATAGTAACTTCAAATCCAGATGAAAATTTTTATCATGACTTATTATTGAGGGACTTAAGAAACAAAGTTCACCCAGGCAGTGAAACTGTAGATTTCACAGGTCCCCATTGAGTCAAACAGGAAGAACAGTAAATTTATCTTTGTGAAGGCATTTATAAAACCACTATTTTTCCCTTCTTCCTCCTCAGAGGAAAAGACATGTAGGAGGAGCATTCGCATAGAGCACCTGTACTGTGAGCGCTTGGGATTGTCCACTGTGAAAAGGTTTCTTAGAAAGAAACCTTCTTTCCTAGAAGCAATGGCTCTTTGGATTACTCAGGTTAGAAGGGACTTCAGGAGGTCTCAAGTCCAACCTTCTACACCATATGTTGAACTTCAAAATAGAATAGAACAGAACAGTTCAGTTGGAAGGGAATTACAATTATCCCTTAGTCCATCTGCACCTTACTCCAGTTTATCACTGCCTTTCTCAAGAGAGGTTCTACAAGTGTTGAATAGCTGGGAATAATTAATGACCAAATTTTGCTGCAGTTAGTATGAACCTGAAGCTATTTCAGTTAAAACCACAAAAGTTTTTCTGATTTATTTCAGGAGAGGAAAGAATGAAGATAGATTTTTTTACAAATTTATATCTGTTGTCAGATGACATCAGTTTTGTGCCGAAAGACTAGTACCTGGAAGTTTAGTACTCTAAAACACAATATGTCTTTCCTGAAATCCTGAAAGAGGCATAGAGAACTGGTAGTAAAGGTCCCATGAAACAGACCACATAAACTTAAGTTCTTTTGTGAACTCTTTCAGTCCACCACAGTCCTTAAGTAAGACATCCTGTTTAATGAAGAATTATGCACCAGGTGTTTCAAACTCTATGAATAAGAAATGGTAAACCCACAAAAGAAAACTGAATCAATAATAGCCTCTGACGTTATTGTGAAGTTTTTTGGAGCAGCTGCAACTGCTTCAAATGCAGCTTTGGAAGATCTGTGGTTTCATTTGGAGGCAAGTCATCTTTCCATCCCGCCCTAAACACTTAAAAGATGATCAAATTAGAATTTTTGCCTAGAGTTTTTACAGATGTACTGGCATGTAATGTGGGCCATCACAGAGTAATTCAGGTATAAAGGGGTCATTGGAGGCCATTCAGTTGAACATATGGTTCAAGGCATACTTAACATTAAAGCTAGATCAGATTGCCCAGGTCCTTGTCCAATCACATTTTGAAGCTATCTGAGGATGGGCATTTCACCACCTGTCCAGAGAAACTGTGTCAGTGCACTAATGCAGTAACATAGTATAAAAACTACAAGCAATGGGAAGTGTCTGACAGACACTGGACATTAAGGAATTCCTCTCCTTCCAGCAGTAAGTGATACAGGGCTCCATGTCATGTCGGACTGCTTAGACAGAGGATTCCCAAGAAGTGGGCTACACACAGGTGTAGAGACTTCCACAAAGACTGAAGAGTAGTACAAGGTTCTGCAGCCATATGCAATTCCTGGCCACATGAGAACCTAAGACTTTTACTGGTGGCTGAGTCTGCCCTAGTCTGAAGGTGTAGAATAATAGTGATACCCAAAAATTGATCTGGAATATTAGAAACTGGCTTATGCTGTTATTGCAGGAAACAAGAACAGGGTGGGGAGGAGCTGAGAAGCTGGAAACAGCCCCAGGTTCCCTTCAACTTTCTGTATGCTACCAAATTATGCTGTAAAAATGGGTGAAAACAAATTACTTGCACACTTCTAACACAAAAGAAAGTATGTTGCTTTCAATAATTTGTTTCATAACCAAGGTTCTGAACACAGACTTGATGTCAGTCATAAAATTCTGTTTTGGAGGAGACAGATGGCTTCATAGCGTATAACTGTCTCTTAATAACAATGCAGTTCTTCATGACTCCAAGACATACTTAGCTTTTTCCACATTCTTCCTTTTACTGCCCTTCAATCATTCCCTAACTAACTTCCTTTGCTTCTCCTTTTGAATGATTCATCTCCTACTAAAATTAACTGTGGAATTGACAAGATAAGACCTGTCATGACCAGCTTACACCATTTATGCTCTACATTATTTTCAGCTTGTCTATTTAGTTTATCAACGCTGTGTTTGTACAGGGCTTAGCAAAATGGGGATCAATATTTGGCTGACCCTTAACCATTGTAATAATAAATATTATTAAAAACAATGCAGGATTACTTTTCAGTCTAAAAACACTAACAAATAGATTCATTGAGAAAAGATGAAAACCACAGTACCATGGTTTCAAAGATGAAAACCACTGCTCTAGTCTCCCCTTTCCACCTGTTGTTTAGATCCAGATTCACAAAGCGAAATAGACAGTGATTCTGCCTCAAAGTTTTCTCACTTTCTTCACTGTATGAAAGATAAGCCCCTAGTACTATACAGAGAGCAATAGTTCATTCAGCCTCCAATATCTGATATTCTTCACTTCCCAAAGTTACCTTTGGATCATTAAAGAATTTTATCAGCTAGACCTTTTGTACTCTGATTCTCAAGAGGAGAGGGGATGCTGCAATGTCTGCACACTGATAAGAAACTCCTGCTCAGAAAAAAAATTAGCATATTTTGTCTTATTTAACACTTTTATTTTTTTTTAACTGTAGCCTGTCTCAGAGCATGATCAATTAAAATTATTGCTTTCCATGCAAAACAAGACCATGATGATGTTCTACCACTTTCCCATTGTGTATATAGCTGGCTATAGTCTATTGTGCTTGTCATAAAATTACCTTACAAGCATTTGTAGGCAAGAGTATTTTCACACATTATACAGAGCCAAGCACTTCTTAATCAGAACACTTTTATTGTAAGTGCTATCAATAATTTATAAGGGGGGGGGAATAATTTTTTATATATATATATTTAACTAATTGTAATATTTCTGTTTGAAAGTGTGGAGGTCATGGACAGATAAATGCTCCTTTGAGATAAAAATTAGTCAAAATCATATAACCCTTCCATCTTTATGAGCAGAAGTGACCCAAGTTAGCAATTTTTGATCTATGGATATCACTTGTCTGCAATTAGGAACAATCACTGCTGTGGCAGGCAGTTACTATCACCAGATGCAATTTCTCACAGATGTTCAAATTAAAATCAGAAATGCAAGGAATAGCCCCTCTAGCCAAGACTAAATATATGTGGCAAAAGCAGCTCTTTGAGAGCTTAAAATGATAATTTTGACAGGAAGATTTTTGCATAGGGAAGGGAAAAATGTATCAGAGACACCTGTTTTTTGCCCTCCATAGCTAAGTGCATTTTCACCTCTCTTCTCTATACCTTGATATGCTTATGATATATTCCAAAATAGTCCAACAGCACACAAATTGATGGATAGCAATTTTTCCCATGAAAATCACTGTGACAAAGGAGTGATGCAGGCAGGGACTTAAGAAATACATGTATTCTAAATACATACAGCAAGTAAGTGTGCATGGGGTGGCAGAGGCAGAGGCAAGAGACAGATCATCCTTATCAACTGGAGATTTTGGGTTTTTTACCTGCTGTTTTTACAGCAGCTGAGATCTTTCAAAATCATCTTTCACCAATCAATTCACACTGAGCTCTGCTATCTCTTGTCACAATGCAGTTTTTCTGTCCTTTCCTCTGAATGGTATTGCTGACCTTGATTCAGTGGAGGAAGATGATGAGGATGAAAACATAACTATTCAGACAGAGAGTAAAAGCACTCAGACAAAAAGATTTACACTGGGTGTTCAGGCCCACAGGTGAGGCACCTGAGTCTAATTGTGTATCATGTTCAGAAAGGACTCAGGCACTGAAAAGGCAGCACCTTCTGCAGCAGCTGATCCTAATGATTAGGCTGTATATCTAGAAAAGAAAATTCAGGGCCTATGGTGACTGGGAGTACTAACAACTAGTAGAATGTTAAAGCTAACATACCAGAAGTTGAGCATCTGATAGAGGAAAGAACTTTTAACCAAACTGTTTAAGTTTTGATTTTGTTTCTGGAAAAATTATTACCTGTAGCAATATTGACTTAATTCAAAAAAAGAGTGTTGAAATTTCTATTTACCCACATTTTAGTACAAGAATACCTACATTAAATAAAGCCTAATATTTTCCAGTTTTGATCACTCTGTATTAAAAGTACAAAAAAAGTCTTTAAATAAAACTGTCTTTCAGAACACTTATGTCACACATTTTTAAGTGTTGTGTAAGACTGCAGAATATCTAAATGGTCAGACAGGCAATCAAGAAAACATGCCCCCAAAAAGAAAACATACTCCCAATGTTGGAGTATGAATCCCCCTGGGCCAAGTCCATACAGGCCCAGAAGCAACCAGAAATGGGAGGATTGAATTAAAACCTTCAGAAAATCTAAAATACATAAACCCACACAGAAATGCAAGTTCAGTTTTAAATAAATAGAGGATTTTTAAATGCCTTAAAAATACGAGCCTGTATTAGTAAGTAAGAAAGAGACGCAGTATCTATAGTTCAGTGATACTACCTTTTGCAAAGTTACTTAAATTCTAGTTATAATAAAAATAATGTAGCCTTGCTAGAAATTCCTAGATAGAACAGATAGAACAAAATGCATAGAATTTGTGTAAGGATTTACAAAAATTAACACACATCAATTTTAGCTTAGGGTAGGCCCAACACTTCTGTAGAGAGTTCATGTTTAAGCCCAATTGGCTAAAATTAAAATAAAATGCACTAAGAATATTAGAACAAACACACTTAGGGAACACAGAATAGGGTGCTGTTGCTGCTGTCACCTTTACTGCTGCTGCTAAGATGCTACCACTTCAGCTTGGGACATGGGGACTTTGCCAGCACAAACTGGAACTGCCTCCACCTTCATGAGGCTGACTTAGGCATGCAGTGAAAGACTTTGTTTTCACTACTACCCATTACCTTTGTCTTCAGTGAAGATGCCCCAGAAACCTGACAAGCCAAAACTTGATAATACAGGTTATTTATATTAATGTCTCTGTGCAACATATTTGAGCAGATTCTTACAACATGAAGTAGTCCCTCCAGTTTCATTTGATTTATTCATGTAATCAAGACTGTCACACTAAGTAGTTATTGTATGAATGAACTGTGCTTACAAAGAAGTAACACAGTGCTATCCTGACAGTGAAAAGCAGCAAGACCGGTTCTGACCAGAACAGGCAACATGCTTTCTGCACGATGCCTTCTCACACAGCTTTAGAGTTACTCATTTCTGCTGAGTGCCACAAAGAAAGGAATCCTGAATCCTCCCCCTCCACATAATTTTCCATGCTCTACTGTAAAAGTGACTAATATGGGGTTAGAGAGAGGAAAACAGCCACATACCAACATGCAAGCCACATACCAAAATGGAAGGCCTGTTATTCTACTTTGCCTTTACAATTGTGACTTGGTGGCAGATGCTTACCTTAGCTTCCAGATATGCCTACCTTAAGATTCTGGAAATACTATGGCCTCCAGCAAGCTTGCAAACTAGAAATCAGGATCCAATTCTGATGCATACAGTACTCAACACCTTACGCAACAATATTCTTTTTTTAAGTGTAAGGTAGAAGACTCCTGACAACACAGTTTCAGTAGAGTCAGTTAGTCCACAGATGGTAAAATATTACCACAGTATTCCGACCATGTATTCCCCAAGAATACATAGGACTGTGAGTTAAACTGTGCTGCCATTTGGTAAGGGCCCAGCTCTGCCAAGCAGAAAAGGCAAAGTGTAAAATGACATTTGCTAGACAGAGCTGGTATCATTGCCTGGGAGGGCTTCTACTTCTCATGTTGTTGACATAAGCTCTAAAATCAGTGATATATAGAAAGTTGGATATCAAGCCTGAGGAAAGGCAACTAATAACGATTCCATATTATTCTGTATTCCAGCTGTTAAAAAAATTCATTCAAGACACAAGATTCTGGATCCTGTAGCACTAGAGTCTTTCAGTCTTCATAAAAATACAGATTCAAGGTTTTAATTAGTGCTGTGACAGTTTTGAAACTGCTGTCAATCAAACCTTGAGAAAAAAAAAAAAAAAAAAAAAAAAAAAAAAAAAAAAAAAAAAACTTGTCAAGTTTGCATGCCCAGAGAGAGTTAAATTGAAATTAAAGTGAATTTTAAAAGATGGGAAATAATTAGGGCAGCAGGAATAAGAATTCAGAGAAGAAGAAAGCTGTATGAGGAAAAATATGTTATTAATTATGCTTTTTACTTTTATAATTAATCCTCATTCCAGTCCCAGCTCACCTTTAATAAAATTAATGAATACAGGCAGTGTTATACTGCCCAATATTTGGCTATGCAGATTTCCCACATCATGTGCACACACATAAGCATGCCCAAATGACCAAGTATGTGCCCATCAGAAATGCAGTAGAACGGTCTATGCTGTATGAATAAGACTCCCAAACCCACATACATGGTTTATTAGCATATTCATTAAGCCCAGTTTCAAGTGCAAAAGCCAAGTTGTGCATTCCCTAAAGCCAGCTTGAGAAGATTACAGAGTATGTTCACACAGAACAAAAGAGTATCAGCATCAAACACTCCCATTCTTCAGTCAGTGCAGCTCCAGTGCAAAAGCTGAAATCTGAGAGGATTGTATACCTTAGCCTGTGAAAGACAATTGTGGGAAAGATATAAGACTAACGTGAGACAGGCAACCAAAGCAGTGAACTAAGAGTCTACACAAAACAAAAGCAATGAGGGAGTGAAACATGGAGGAAAACCTGACATTTTGTTCTGAACAGAATGCTTGGTGAAGGGAATGCATGAGAAACCCTCAATGGAAAAGACTTTATTTCACAAAAGGAGAAATTTTAATGATTTTCATAGCTCCTGAAGCTACCACATTCATATAAGCACCTATATGGGACTGAGGAGATGTGCACCCATGGTTTATAGAAAGAAACATATAAAAAACATATTAAATGTGCTATGTAACTATAAACTAAAACTGCTCTGTCTAGAAGGTCAGTAAAGAGATGTAGTATCACACCTTTTTAAATAACCAGCTGTTCTTGGTGCATGCCTGAAATGTCTGAATTGTTGTAAGGCAAGGACCCCAAGGCTATTGCCTTTGTAGAGAGGTCTAAGAAACAGAACTAAATTACATACCCAGTGAATAGAAATGATATCTGTAACTGCTGTGGTCGTCCTGAAACATGGTTACTATCCTATGTCTGACCCACTAAGCAAAAGAAGCATCTTTCTGCAACACTTTGTGAACCTGGCAATTAAGCAGCAAGTAAGACAGGAGTAGGAAAATTCAGTTCCCAGCATTGTTCAATTCCCAGGCACTGTCTTACTTTTCTTTAAACATGAAGCCATAGCTTCATGTTTAAAGAAATCTGTGAGGTCACTTCAAAGTTTCACAAACTGCTAATACTTCAGATTGCCAAGATAAATAGATTTCCATGACCCCCACCTGTCCTTATGCACGTACTCTTCTTCAGCTGACAAATACATAGTATCTGAAAATAAATTACAAACCAAAATGATATTAACTATTTATGTTAGCCCTGTGAAATGAGGCTCTATTTGCTGATACTTCTAATGCATGCCCTGTGAGAAGTGTGTTTCTAAAATATATCCTTTAGTGTCTACAGTTTTAACAGACATGTCACTGCAAATAAGCACAGACAAATACTGTGACACTTGAGTTCTTCATTAGAAAAAATTCTGATCTATATAGTTTTTCTTTTGTGTATAGAGAGTAAAGCATCAGATAGCTGCAGAAAGTCAATTAAAAAGAGAGATGGTGCATCTTAATCACAGGGCTTTTCCTATCTGTTTTTTCCAGTAGTTACTTAAAACCACTAACTTGAAATCACTCGCACGCTGTCTTCAGAAGTTCACTCAATCAAAGGGCCAAGCTCTGAGCAATCAAAGATCTTAAATCACTGGAGCGCCCAACATCAGCCACAAGAGGATTAAAAATCCAGTAGCCAGAACTCAATTCTTCGATCTAGCGAGCACCAGCGCATTATGAGAAGTCCCTAAAGCCCTAGATCACAGCCCAGCCTTTGCCTACTGTTGAGCTAAGTGGAAACCGTCTTTAATTCCTTAGGAGATCCTATCTTGCCAGATGAAAATAGATATTGGCCTCTGTGTGTAGGATGATTAGAAGAATGGAAGAGGATTAAACAAGATGCAAGGGGAAAGGCTCAGAGTGGCTCATTTACATGGTATTACTGCTGACAGATAGGTGTTAACAGAACAGAGCAACCTAAAGGCAAAACTGTATCTGAATTAAAGCTGCATTTATTTACTCAAGTTATAAAGGGATTAAATCCTGTTTATTTTACCACATCCAGCACTGTTTTATCTATTAAGCACTTTGATGCTTACTCAATTGTTCTGTGTCATGCATTGCACAGATGTTTAGGGATGTGTTTATCTTTATTTAAAACAGAAGCTTTTAAATGTTTCAGACATAAAATATAGATGCTAATGGCAAGTTAAACATTCGCAGATGTCGTCTTGTCTCCCAAAATGGAGACATTTTTAAAACAGACAATGGGAAAAGTAAAAAGCACATTTATAACTACTTTGTAGATTCCTGACAGAAAAAAACTAGGTACAGGAACTCTCCTGTTTTGTGTGTCACAAAAAAAAAGGCATCATTGTATTTTGATTCATTTCTAGTTATTCAAAAGCTTTAATTAGGCACGAAAATTATTTTGCAAAAATCCCACCCTACCCAATATATCAGTCATTCTGGTATCCAGTGGGTTTTCTCAGAAGAGACTTTAACACCTCATAAGGTAGCTACCATTTCACTCTGAGTGAAGCCCTGCAGCAGCTGTTCCCAGGTGACCCTGGGTTCTCAGGGGACACAGAAACATTCCCTTCTGGGATGGTAATACTAGAAAATCAGTTATTTGTAAGACCCAGCCTCAGTGCTGCTTGGCTGCTCTTATACCCTCAGTTGCCTCATTTACCATCCCAAGTTTGCTCATGATACTTCTTATCTTCAGGGAATTGTAAAGCTAATTGTACCTCTTATCTTTGCCCATCCCTGCTTGTGCTCCAGCAGACCTGCTTCCCTCCTCTCTTTCTTATCTTTCTGCTCACTGCAACAATGTCACTCAGCAAATATTTGTGTTCTACTCCAAACCTTGCCAACCCATTTTGCACAAAGAATGGTAAGAGTGGTCAGAAGAGAGGAGAGGATGAAGATGGGCAGAGGAATATAGAATCTTTCAGAGTATGATTTTTCAGACCTACTAGTGCTTGGTACTGTTATGTGTTTGCTCATGTTCTCCACAAGAGAGTATTGGCATAGCCATAGGACTCACTTAAGTGCAATTCCACTCTTGATAATCTTGTCAGTAACATCAAGAGCTTTGTTTTCTGATGATACATTTTCTAGTTCCTGCTGGGACAGAACAGATATGCTGAGGTTGTGAGAATGGGCTTCTGCATGTTTCTTTTCAGCAGAGAAAAAAAGAACAAGTAAAAGACAATGGAAAATAATTATGTCCCAAATTGTACAAGAAATCATAACGTTTCTACAATCTGAGCATTCAGTTTCCCACAAAACTACAGCTAATAATGAACCCATTCCAGATGAAATAGAGGCAAAGCTAAGTACTTCGTAGGAAAAGCTTTCAAGTACTGCTGGGAAACATTAGTATTAAAGCATATCAGTATTCTTCACTGATAGGAAGCTATCAGTGCCATGATGGACAGTAAAATCTGTGCAAACGTTTATGAAGGCAAACCAAATTCCCCAGAAAGGTTATCATCAAATGGGGAAGAAAAACAATAAGTGAGCAAGCAAGTAAACACCATCCAGCCTCACCCCATGCTCAAACTTACCCTGAAAAACAGCAAACAGAAAAACGTATTTCAGATATATGTAATAGATTCTGTCTCACCTTAAGAAAGCACCTGGAAACCTTCATGCCCTGTAGGGCAAGCAACCCCTTGTAAAAGGGTGGAGCAGCATATCTGTAGATGGATTCATCATGTAGATGGGTTCATATCTCCATGTTCATCACAATTAGGTCCTTGTCCCAGTCACCTGAGCTGTCCCCACTTCTCTCAACAAGCTCCTCAACCATCCCAAGCACTTTGTGCAGTAATGTTCTCGACCCTGCCTGCAGCTGAAGCATGACCTACTTACAGTTCATTTTAAAAGACAGTGTGACCCTGGCACTGTTGAAGACTTTTTTCTCGGTAGTGCAGTTCCTTGTAGTCTCCTACACGATCAGACTCTGCCATTAATACTTTAGATGTGAATACTGGCCCTGTTACATCAGGTACACTATTATGCACAAAGGAAACAAGATTGAAGTAAACAAGATTTCCAGGCATTAAATAATAATAAAAGAACCCAGAGATTTTAACTAGCCTGTTTATAGAGCTTCAATGCCTCTAAAAATAAATAGGTCACTGTTGATAAAAGACTGGGCTCCAATTTTATTCTTCTGTATTTTCAGAATGCTTTCCAGCATTCAAGCAAAATATGAAGAAAACCCACAGGCTTATCTGTTCATGCTTCTCTAGCCTTAGTATTGATATTAATGCCAACAAAATTAGTAATTTGACAATTAGTTTTCCACTTACCTGAAAAGACATGAAAGGCAGAAAGAAAGTAGTTTAACTAGATTATAATGTGGCTGTGACAAGTCAGGTTCCTGTCATGTTACAGCCTTCCAACTTTAACATTTTCATGTCTGCTTGGCAGGTTATTAAAATAAATGAGGGTGTGTTGGACTGCTGTTGCACTTTTCTCTAATGGGAGTTCAGGAATTTGCAAGCCGCTACTGTAAATTGACCGATCGTGAAGTCTGAAAGAAGTTGGCTAAAGTGGACAATTAGGAGCATTTCTCCACAGCTGAGTGAAATACTCCTTGTTATTTTAATAATTCAGGCACAGGCTAATTTTCGGAGGCTGAGTTTGTCAAGATAATGTGCCTTGTGCTTGTCTGCTTGTCATTTTTAACTCAATCCCACATGTTACAGGTGCAGTCTAGCTTACAAAACAGGCAAATCACTCACAGTGGAATTTGCATACGGAATATAGATATATTGTAGTTAGTAAAAACATTCCAAGAAGTCAACAGATAGCTGTGATAGGAATGCACATGATGGTAAAAACTTTTGATGTTTGATAGCTGTTGTATCCCTCTTTATGCTGATATAATTAAAGGTTTTATTTGGCACTATGCATACACAAATACATATAATGTAAAACATCATGTAGATTTCTTCGTAAAGAGAGGTGGTAAGGCCACAAGAATCCCATGTGGCATGCAGATGTTCTGGGTAGGCTCAGTTATCTTTTTCAGCTTGAAACATCTCAATGTTGAGAAATGTGGAACATGCAGGGAATAGTTACTTCTCTCATCTGAGAGGGTGAAACTTTTATAAAAGATGAAGCAGTTTCTATATACGTTATTGCACCCAGCTTCTGGAGACAATGGCCACACTACTGAACCAGAATTTTGATACCTTTTGATTATCTTTTCTCATCTATGTCACTTAGCAGTTGCTTCTTCTCTGGAAATGGAATTCTCACCATGCATTTTCCTATCATTTTCTCAATCTTGATTTCTGACCATGCAGAATTGTTCAGGTTCAAACTGGTTGAGAAATTCTCTAATGTGCTGCAGGCTTTCCCTGCTGATTTAAGCCCTAGCACTGAGCCAGGAGAACTCATTCCAAAACAAACCAATTACAAACTTACAGTGGATGAAGCATTTCTAGTAGAGCATCTTGAAGGTCAGCTCAGACCAACCAAATACCAGTTCATATTTAAGACACCAGGAACTATATCATCCTAAGGCACGCCTTCACAGTGCAGCAACTTCAGGGAAGGCAACTGTATACCTTCCCTCATGTTGCTTACCAGCTTCATTGGGCACCCCAGAAGCCCATTAGGACTGTCATGAACAGACACCCAGGGAGAAAACACTGTACTTAGGAGAGTGCCATTATGATGTTTACACAGAAGATAAGGAATTTCAAATTACCTGTGAAGGCTGGGCAATAGGAGCCTCTCAGTCCTTGCCACCATGAGATACACCTACACACAAACAAATGCATGTATGTGCCTATGCACCTGTTTACATATTTATGAATACATGATTCTGTATTTGTGTGTATATGTATATATTATTTATTTATTTATTTATATGTAGAAAAATTCAATTCATTACTGCTTTTTAATCATTCAGATTTCTTTCTCAAGGTCATGCAAAAGAAGACAATACAATATACCACTTTGAACTCACCAGTCAAAAGACATGATTCCATCTGATCTCTGGTGCTGCCATGACCTCCCTATATTCCAGTAGCAATGGAGCTACCATCTCCTTCTATGGAAAAAACTGAAGGCAATCTTATTAATTGGATTGAGGAATGGAGGACATGGATCCCAAGTGGCAACAAAGAGTCCATTAAAAGTTCTATGACTTTGGAAGGTGTAGTACTTACACTTAACAGTGATGGGCCATGGATTCTGAGAATGCTCCATGAGAGCTCTTGGTTTTTGGCCATTTCTAGATATACCCTAAAACACCAAGAGCAATCTGAATTCCAATATTTGCATGCAAACCAGGCTAACCATGTGCAAATATGAGCATTCATCATATATTATTCATTTATGATTGCATTTTGAAAGTTTCAGTCGCTCGGTCAGGGAGAAAACTCAGTCCATGGCAGCTGAGGTGGCCACTCACGCATCATGAGGAATGAACAGCACAGAGCAAACAGCTGAAGCAAACAGTTCAACAGTTCACTCTCCACGACTATTCATAGAAAATTGTTCATGTAACAAAACATGCCTTAAACAAGCTACTTGCACTCTGAAATTTGCATAAGAATTCATGTAATAGATTCCCTGTTAGAAATTAGTCTGTACAGCTCTGATCTTCACACACGAGGAGTAACAGTCTTTATGTTAGACCTAAGCTATTGTCCTATGGTTCTTCAAGATGAAAATTTAAAATCTTTCCAGAAAAGGCAACAAAATTGGCAGAAGAAATATGAAATTTGGTGACTTTACTCCTCCTGCAAACAAACAGTGTCTCATGAAGTTACTGATGCCTATTTACTCATTTGGTTTCCTTTCTCTCCAGCAGATTTTAGCAGAAAGCTCTTTTTCTATGTATTTTTCAGCCCCACCTTCCCACTGAGAAGGACTGCATTGTTGATTGAGTTTCAAGCTTATACTAATGTAAATATGATAGTTGTGTTGCTTTATTTCAACTTTCAGGATGAAGAGATGTGACATCAATTCTGGTAGTATAGTTTCCATGCCTATTTGGGACTAGATACTATTTATCAAGCAAAATATTTCAGAAAAAGATTGGAGCACCCCATTTACTTGTGTTTCAAAAAAAAAATTTTAAAAAAGTAAAAGAAGTAATTTTTATTAAAGACAGACTATTTAATCCCAATGTATGTCAACAATACAAATTAGGTACATGATTTAAATGTCAAGAACATTACATCTGACATTTTGAAGTTGTAACAATAGAAAATAGGGTGCACCTTTGGCATAAAAAAAAACATTTTAAAGGCCAAGGGGAAGAAGGGAATGGCCATTATGAACAAATGAGACCAAAAATTAAGCATAAACAATTCTGCAATTATTCAGAGGTTAAGAAACATAATCACAAATGATAGTGTTTGCATAATTGTTTGTGTGTCTACCCTTGAGCAAACCTGAATTTACACACACTTTGTCTCTTTAACACTAGATGGAAGATCTTAAAATGTATCCATTTGCAGATGTTACTTTACAGAATGAGGGAACACTGCTGCCTATGAATGCAAATATTACTCATATGTACATACAGAGGTGATATTTTAAAGCAGATGCAGAGAAGGTCCTTTTGTAAACTTAATTTTAAAATTAAATTAAACTCAATCTTAAAAATACATACATTTAAATATTTTCATGTAGAACTGATTTGGAATCCATATATATAAATTCTTATGTGTTGTGTGTCTGGTGAATACCTGCAGCTTTCATTAGCAGAAGCACACCACTGTTATTGTCTGCATTATTACAAAGATGTAGATTCAGAACCCTGAATTTTAAGACAGAACTACAGAGCAACTACATTTCCTCTTTTCATTCAGTGTGATTACTAAACAAGCCTATTTCCTGGTTAATTTTTAAAACTTCATCTGAGATTCAATAAAAAGAGATTGAAACTCTAAACAAAAGATCAGAAACCTCATTTTAACATGAAAACTGTATTCAGTATTCATTTATGGGTCTATACAGAGAAAAGTATAAGTCCAAGCCTACTTCATTCTGCATTGTTACACATAATGAAGTCTGAAATACTTCAGAGAGAATAAGCATATGACATTTATAGACACATTTTAATATAAAACACGTAGCATGACTCACTTTGTAGATTTGTAACAGAAATGTTAAAGATAATTATCAGACAGGTTAAAGAAGTCTTGATATTTCTAAATCTCCTATAGAACTTTGAACTCTCAAGATACATATGTGGACAAAAAGCGTGACAAAAGCTTAATGACTTTTGGAAGTCATTATTGATTATTAAAAAATAATAGTATCTGACATAACCAGTGTATGTACATCAAATATATGTGAAACTTGAACGACTTTGAGATATAAAGGCAATATTCCTCAGAGTTTGAGATTTCATTTACCTCAGTCCATTGCAAAAATATTTGTCTAACACCTAAAAAGTGAGCCAGTGGAAAATGTAGAAATATGCTAAAATGTATTTTCATGTATTTCACCCAAACTTCAAAGTGACTGCAACTTGGTTTGGAACTGACAATTCCCTCTTTGAACACAGCAAATAAGATTGGTTGCATCACAGTATATTATGCCATGATGTATGTGGATGATAGTACACATCACATAATTATTATACATTTATATAACTATGTAAAATATACATAATACTGCATAATATAATTATGAAGAAGCTTTCTACCAATAACTCTTCCTTTAGTGTCTTTTCTCCTTCAGGAAGTTCTTACACAGAAACCTGTCCTTTACAGAAATATTGTAGTGGCTAGTTCCAGTAACTTGGACAGCTAAATAAATATTTACAATATCAGAACCTACAGTAAAAACTCATTTGCATGGGTGGCCTCACATGGATTATCAATTTTTGCAATTAGTGTGTAAATAAACAAACAGGATTAAAAAAGTCAAGGGTACTACATCATAGAGGATACTTTGTTCCTTTATTTTGACAAGAATAGCTTTGTTCAAATTATGAAGAATAATACCACCAATCAATTTATAGTTTAAGTATTATAGGATGTTTGATGAAAAGAACATACTTTAAAAATACATTGGCCAGGATACAACAGGGAGATAAGTTCAAAAAGAAATTTGATTTCTGTCTTTTCAAGTGAGTATGAATTTTTTTCCTTCCATTTCATCGCAAAATTTCACTATATGTTTTAGTTCCAATAAACCACAAAGTTGTAATTTTTCCAGTTATCAGTTGCTGAGGCAAAATAATTTTATTTTTTTTTAATTTCACACTTGCACATGCTTTTTCCTTACTTTACTCTTTTTCTGGTGTTGTCAAGGGTATCGACTTAGTTGTGTAATGTCTGGCAAAGCAGATTCTCCATGCTTTGGCTTACTCACCTACAAAAACTGTGTAACATGCTGGTTGTGCAAAATTAGTACGATGTTTAATCAATCTTCATAGAAGCACTCAGCTTCAGAATCCTAGTAGCACATATGTAGGAAGTACCAACACATTTGATTCCTATGTTTGCAGCATCAACAGAGTTGTAAAAAAGGAGTGGAGTTCCACTTTTTAAATGCTGAAATTATTAATGAGTCATGCTTTTCGAATTTCAGAGACAGAGTATTTCTTCAGGTCAGAGCTGCCATTTTGCTAATGCAGCACTGAGTATACTGGAAATGTATTAAGGTAAAAATGCAGCTCTACAGTAGTGCTCCTGAGACTGAAAGATTGTCAGAGTTTTTACAGTGTGTTCCATTATATTTTTTCCAGTGTGTAAAAAATGCTAATGCTGAGGAACAGGACTGGCTATAAGTCATCAAACAGTTCTTTTAACTGTCTTTAAACCCTGTTCTGAACTATGTTTCCTACGACCAATAATGTTGCAGCAAACACAGCAGCTGCTTAAATAACTGTTAAAGATTATGTAATACTATAATTTCACAGAAGTTCCCAAAACATATCAAATGCTAGATAAACTTTCTAGCAAGATGTCCCCATCCTCAAGTCCCCCCTTACACACCCCCATCCATGTGATGGGGAAAAGTGTTAGAGAGGTTCCTAGTTCATCACCTCTGAAAGTTAAGGGACAATCAATCCTGGAAAGTTTGTAACACTGTACTGCTTCGTAGATGTGTTAGGAGTTGTAGTCCAGATGCTTAATAAGTAAAACAACATTTTTCTCCCCATTAATGTTCTTTCTACCTGCTAAAATGCATCTCTTTAAATAGATTTGTTGGTTAGTAATATTTTAAATTAATGTGTTCTGTTGATCATTAAGGAGCAGACTGGAAACTGAAGTAGCTGTGCCTAATTGAGTAACTATTACTACCCCAGTAATGGGATGTGTGAAGCATTTTATTGGCTTTCTTTGCAGATTGTTAATTTAAATGGCTGGCATAGCAATAAACCAGTTCAAGTTAATCAGCTGAACAAAACTGTAGAAAGACAATGTAAGGATCATTTTAATGCTAACCCAGAAAACTACAGCTGTTGTAAAAGATGATAATTAATAATTAATAGGGTTGATGAGAAACTAATTTCTGAAAACTGGAACATTGCTCTAAAGCTACGCATGGGTAAAAGTCCCTGAATTTCTGCAGTATAACGGCTCAAAAAGGTCTCATATTCTAATGAGAAAAACTGAGCTATAGCAAAGGAAGATGGCATTTTTCAGTCTCCGTAACTGCACTGAAAGCAAATGAAAAGGCTATGTACAAAGCAGTAGTCCCCAAGGGTTAAACTTTGAATTGTAAAAACACAGAAAGGTGCTTTATGTGCTTTCAGAATTAATTAGAAATTTTATTTCCACCTCCTCAAAGTTTCGGTTTCTCATGGATCCTTAACAAAAAATTGTGCTTTCAAATTACCAGTACTAAGTAGTGGGTTTTGTACATGTTTTCTCAAACGTGAACAGAATTTTGGGGTTTGGTATTCTTTCTTTTTTTTTCTTTTTTCCAACAGTAAGAAATAAATACCACACATCTTAAAGGACCAGGACCCTGGCCCTACATTATTAAAACTCACCTACAGTGTGACACCAGTTCTATCAAGGTTTTAAAAATTCTGGATGTCCTACTTCTGTTTGGAACTGCAAGGACAGTGGAGGGAAGACTCTTGTCTCAGTTTTAACACCTGAGTAAATAGATCATCACCTAAACATTCACAGTGTTGGATGCTCATTGTGATCCATTCTTTGGAAACACTTACCTATGAATCCACCAGAAACTATAACTCCAAGGACTACTGTAGATGTACCCAAACAGCACTTCTACATCAAAATGTATGAGTAACAAATGGAAAAATAGGTATTTTTAACATGCAACTATTTAAGGCTGCAAAGTTCTTCTTGAGGTTTATTCACCTTGTGGCCACCATACCAATGTCTTGTCTATAACAACTGTTCAACAAGTCAATAGAAAAATACTGATAGAAATTCGGTCCCAAATTCTTGCCTCACATTTGTTCAGTTCTAAATTGGAGATCACTTTAAAGTCGATGTATTGTAATCTGATTACTCAAATTTGTAGAGTACAAAGGATTACAATCTGTAAACATGGTTTCTAAGGTAACATATGGGCATCTCAAGGGGAACACATCATAACACAAATACACCAGGAAATCAGTAGGACCAAACAGCAGTAATGGGCAGCTGAATCTCAGTCAAGTTTAACAGTGGTCTGGATTTTAGGCTAAATAAAATCACTATATTCTGAACAGCTTTTACCCTGGTTCCATGGATGTGTATTGGAGTTCCTACGCAGAGCCACTCTCTTCAAATCATGTAAAAACCTTGAACTGATAGTTAACACTGCCACGGAATTAAATTTGCAATACCTGGGATAATTAAATAAAACAGGCCATGACTCACTTATCAGCAGTTTTGATGTTTCACAGACCTATACCAGAGAAGAAGAAAAATCTTTAATGAAATTATGGACACAACAAATATCATGTCTTTTCAGAATCTGTAGGTAACATCTTAACAGCAAGGATTGTAGTATGACATGGTTTATAAAATTCTGCCTAGAGGAATAGAGAAAGCATAAGGCTGTTTTTTTTGTTGTTGTTGTTGCTGTTATATTATATTGGCATTATATTTTTGCATAAATTTGCAAAGTGGAAGAAGCAGCACCAATGTTAAGGTACAGACATAAAAGATACTTATATATAGGTTTTTAAAGAATGATATATCAGACATTTGTGGAAATATCCACTGAACCACCTAACCCAACAGAACGAGGACTTCAAGACTTAAAATCTCTTGTCTTAAGCCTTCTCAAGGTCAGTGAAATGTTTTTAAAAAAACCTATGAGGTGAGGAAAAAGAGAAGAGCAAATAAGCCAAATGTTGCACTTATCTGTCTTGTCAGCCTCCTTTGGACCAGCAGGCAGAACAGCCATGAACCAGCAAAAAACTCAGAATGCCACGGAGATGCAGATGTCCATGAAATGTGCTCTTCTTGAACATCTGTCTGGGCAAACACATCAGAAAGGCTTCTCATCTCACCAGTCTTTTGCCAATCTGACACTGAAAAGTTGTCATTTCCATGAAAATGCCAGCTCTTCCTCAGAAAGGTATCCAAAGTCTCTGTGAACCCAGAGAGTTCCATACTCTTTTCAAGCATATTGTTTATATCACAGAGCTGGACTATGTTTTTGTTGTAATTTGATATATTTCTTTGCTGATATACTGGAAATGTATGAGAGTGTTATTCCTCTTTCCCAGCTGGAAACTACTTCTTATTGGGGGCATTTTTTAGTATTATTAGCAAGAAAGGCAAAAGCTGGGTGAATCTTTACTACATACAGCATGCATGCTTCTTCCATGAGCTGGAAGCTGCACTTCCAGAAGCTGCCACTTCTTCCAGTGGCAGCTATTTTTTTGTTCAGGGATCATTCAAGTTTCTTCATTAAAAATTTCTTAAGTTTTTAGAATTATTGTCCTCAACCACACGCGCACACACACACACACACACACAAAAAAAAAAAAAAAAAAGTTGGTTTCATTCCCATCATGGAGAAAGAAGGAAAAAAGAGTCTGTTTCTTCCTTTACTGGCAAAGAGAACTCTAGAAAACTTGGCTCTTCCAGCTTTAACAGCACTCTAGGATAACATGCCTCTCAAGTTATAATGCTGACATTCTTGCAGAATAATCCACAGCTGCATCAAAAACCATCCTGTCTTTAGATATGAAATAAAAATCTCTCATTTCCCTGCTTACAGTGAGGCATGAGATCAATCTGGGTACTTGCATTCATGAGAGCAGAGGTACCTCAGCAATAAACAAAGTTTGCAAAGCAAAAGCTCTTGCTCTTTAAGAAGCAATCTATGACAGCCAACAGCCGAATAGCCAGAGAAGATTCATAATGAATCTTGCCCAACACTACATCATATAGGTGATTCCAAATAAAAGGAAACCTTAATTTATAGATTTAAAACTACTCTTATCCTGTGTTCATGTCCTTTTTCTGCTATTGCACAAGTTGCAGAGTGCAAATAAGAATCTGATGTTTTGAATCCTTAGCTTTCATTCAAGCCTGTACAGAAATGTAGCTATTTTTGATGTTGAAATATTTTCTGGCATCAGTGCTAGCTCGCAGCTAACTACCAAGTGCTGCCAGAATTTCTCCCTCTCTCCCCCATGCAGTATTTGACAACACTAAGTGCTGCTCATCCAGACATGAAAACCATATATGGATGCAGCCTTCAAACAAGTGCTGAGCACTCCAAATCTTCTTTCAGATCCAGCTGCTATATACATCTGTCTGTAAGTACCAGCTAAAGCTTATTTATGCTTTGTCAGCAAGCAGACTTTCTGTTCCAGGCTTCCTCAATACCATATTATTAGTCCATTGAATGCTGAATTATCAGAGGATAAGCAGGATGCAAAGCTGCTCTGGTTGCTTACTGAAAGGAAGAGGTGGAGGAATAGCAGAAAATCAGAACATTCAACAACAGCACACATAGAAGATTTTCCTCTGAAAAACATTAAAGGAGGGAGGAATAATTCATTCTTTCACCAGGAATCTCCTTTTCAGTTCCCCTAAAGGGGGCATGGTTTACCTCTTCATTAACATCAGTCATTTCCAAAAGTCAAACACAATCCTCCTCAAAGACCAAACACCAAAACCACATACAAAAAATCCCCCAAACAAACAAACCCCAAACAAACCAAAACAAAAAACCCCTGGCAGAAATGATTTAGACAAGAAGCCGTATTTCAGAAATTTAGCACCATTTTGAACTTCTGCAGAGGGAGCTCCTTGCCTCTTCTTTCTTGTTATCTTAGGCTCAATATGGCTGCTGTGCTTCCTCAACCTCAAGAGTGTGCTGGAAATGGTTTCTTGGGATTAGTACCTTATCTTTGCTGCCTTGGAATATCCCTGCCACATTTTCTCTCACTGTCTGGTGAGAAACTGGCTTCTCTGTTAAGTAATCAGTGCCCTGCAACATTTAGGAGTCACTGCAATCTCTAAATCACTAATTTTTGAGAACTTGGGGAGATTGGTAGAGTATCAGAAGAGAAACAGTACCTAAAAACAAGGAAAAGGAATATAGGGGGAGCTACAAAATGGCCTTATTTCAAGACCCTAGAATTACCTATTCAGCAATCAGAATTTAAACATTTAGAAGACAAAGAATTTGTCAACACATCAAGAACCTATAGCATAGTTCAAGCTACATATCTTCCCTGACAGCATAACTAGCATAATAGAAAGAGAAGCAGCAGATGTGATACAGTCATTTTTTTAAAAAAATTGATATTTTCCTTCACAATAGTCATGTAAGAGGACCAGCAAAGGCTGTGGAGATTAATTTAAAATAGAGTGAGCACTTACTTGATAGAAAATATGCATATTAGGAATATAAAAGTTAGATTGGGAATACATTTTAATTGGAATAGAGTATGAATTTATGTTTGGTCAAACTCTTTTAAACACAATAATTTAAAATTTGAATGTCAGAGAAAGCCAAATTACCAGTTTGCAGATGTCACTGGCCTGAAGGCCTCCCACCAGAGATTGAAGTGATATCAAAAGGATCCTAATATGTCAGGAAGACATTCCATAGGCAAATGCAAAGAACTGTGGCCTGAATAAGTGAAGTGCATAAAAAGATATAAATAACTGAATGGCTAGATCATAGAGGACCATAAACTGACACACTTAAATTGGTGATAGTGCTGCTGTGAAAGGAACATCTTTTTTAGCATATACTGGTAGGACTGTCATATATATGACCAAAGTGATAAAGATCA
Source organism: Cettia cetti (assembly GCA_013401135.1). Taxonomy (NCBI): domain Eukaryota; kingdom Metazoa; phylum Chordata; class Aves; order Passeriformes; family Sylviidae; genus Cettia; species Cettia cetti. Next base: position 74,646 of record VZUI01026966.1, on the reverse strand, counting down.
TTCAAGTCCATGTTCAAGTCAGCTTGGATGTAACACAGCAGCCACTTCCCAGAATCATACTTCAAGAAAGCAGAGAAATAAGATAAATGCTCAGAAGAATGGTAGTGGATTTAGGAAACATGGCCTGTGGAGACAGGTGGAAGGACTTATTGTTCAGCCTTGGGAAAAAAGTACTGAGAAGAATCTCTAACACCATTTTAAGATTTGTGGTAAAACATAACCTTATCAATACTCTCTCACATTCAGAGAGAGGGAAACAAAGCATAATCAGCTTCAATGGTATCATGGAATCACAGAGTGGCTCAAGTTGGAAGTGACCTCAAAGAGATCTTGCTCCAATCCCCCTATCACAGGCAGGGATGTCACCAACTAGACCCCTCACTAAATCCCATCCAGCCTGGTCTCTAACATTTCCAGCGATGGGAGCATCCACCACCTCTCTGGGCAGCCTGTTCCTGTGGATCATGACTTTCTGAGTCCAGCATTTCTTCCTAATATCAAATTTAAATCTCTCCTATTCTAGTTGAATACAGTGTCCCCTTTGCCCACATAAAAGTTGCTCTGCTGGTAGCAGAAGAGATTCAGGTCAGCTTTCACGCAAAATTTAAAGAACTGTCCCACACTGGAGAGGCTGCAGAATCTCAGTCATGAAAGTTTTGCAAAGAATGTTCCATGGGCATGTGTAAGGGATGAGTTAGGTGTATTCATCTATGAACAGAAAGGCACCATCTGGCCTTTCTGAAGTCCAAAGGCCAGGCTCCATGGTGCTTGACTTTGGGCTCAAGAAAAGCAAAGTAACCTACACGGAGCAGTAAAGGTGGGTTTCTCCACAGAGGAAAGGGAGTCAGAGAGCAAGGCAGACAGCAAGGGCACAGACCTGCAGTACCTAAAAAGGAACAGCAAATCAGGTCTAGTGGCAACAAGATTTCAAACTAATGGACAGGTCTCCAATAGAGAGGCAGGTCCACAGCCAAAACAGGGAGTTAAATGCACACACCAGTGTCTGGCTCAATGGGATATGTGGCCACAGCTGCACCAAAGGTCAGGTATCAGCAAAGAGCAAGGGTATGAGTTTAAAAACAGCACTCAAGCAAAACAGAAACAAAACAGCAAGACTTCTCACAGCTCCTTTTCAGTCTTCCTTGGCAGCAGACAGACCTAAGGCCACACCACTGCACTGACCTTAAACCTAGGCTGCCAAAACCACAGGGTGGAATAGATGCATTTGGAGACCTGAAAAATATACAGAACATTACATGAAAACCAGTGCAGCATTCATTTACCTTTCTTCAGTAGGTACCACTTAATGTTTTTGTGGTTTTAAGAAGTATTATCCACAAATTAGTACTCTGGCACAAATTCATATTTTTAGCTGCTGCTTCAGGACTGCTAGTACAGTTCTAGGGTAAAACAACTGAAACAGCATAACAATATAAACCCCTGACATATGTATGGATAATACAAATATACTAAAAGTACTGTCTTCTTGGAATTAATACATACAGGTAGAAAATATATATACATACAGGTAGAAAATTATAGTGGATGAATATAAAATTTCTAATTGATAACAGTAATTTTAATGTTTTTAAATGTCAATATTGTTTTAGTAAGATAAATTTTGATAAACTAGTCAATGCAAATGCATTCTGTAACTGTAGCATCATTATTAAAATCAAGAGAGGTTTGCAAGTATACTTATCGATAGAATAAATGAAATTACTTGAGAGTATGCCATCTGTTAGTAAAAATCATAATGTAAATGTAATTAAAATTGTATTACTAATTAGTAGCAATACACCAAATATGTCCTTTTAGAAAAACTTCAGTATTTCAAAGCTACACCACTGCAGGAGCAGCACACCTGGATTCCATCCGGGGATCAACTACATCCCTTTGTAGTAGATATTTCACCTGACCTTCTAATCTAAAGCTTGTGCTTGCTACTTTACAGTCAGCTTTTCCTCAAGCCAACTTGTCAAACACATGGGTCATGTTTTCCAAATGCCAGCAATAATCTGAAGTACGATCACCCAGAATACTTTATCTTTAGGAAAGCAATAGGTGGGGTCATTCTCTTGTGTTAAGAAAACAGAAATAAGTGTTCAACATGACAAGCCTCAGATCTCTGAGACCCAGCTAGCCATGCAAATCTCCACTTATCAGAACACACAATTCCATCAGCCTGGATTTCTCTCTCCTTCTGAACTAAAAACCTATCTGCTAGCCTGAAGGGCCACACGGCTTGGGCTTCCACACAAAACAACTCTAAAAAAAAGAGCTGTTCCCTAGGCCTGCCGTGCTCCTACAGAAGCATCAGTAAAAGTCTCAGTGAAAGAGTCAGAGATGGCTGATGAAAGGCTGTGAGAAAAACAAATGGCAACTCCAGTCCAATTATTGGTTTAAATATATGCAAGTTCCAATGCTGCCATAATCAATGGCCAAAGATTCAGAAGAGGATTTTAGTTTTAAGATTGCATCATCTTTTAATCTTTATAATAAATGTGAGAAGTTCTCCACTGTGTTTAATTCAAGTGTTGCAAATTTAATGTTTTATCTCTTGGATAAGACGGTGATTTCAGAGCTAATCTAGGTAGGTGATGGAGATGACGATGCTTTTGCATTTGCATTCTACATGTCCAGCATTAATCTTTACATGAACTGGCACATATTTGAGGAATTCTGCTGCCTGGGTAACTGCTTTCAAATCATTCAATGTGTACAATATATGCAATTGAATCCTTTTAATATTCTATCCCAGAGTGTATAATTTGAAGGATTAAGTCAGTTTAATTGATGCTTAAAATAATGGAATTTTCCAAATTATACTGATTTGGGATGTTGTAAGAATGTCTCAAAAATTAAACGTAGAGTTTGCTGAAAAAACAAACAGATTATAAAGTGTTGCGTTAATCAATCACATTAAGATTCCTCCAACTCTCTGTTTACCAGAGCCCAAAGTAGTTTTACATACTTTCATATTTCTTAGCATTATTAACTAAGAATAGTGAGGGACTGAAAAAAGGGCTTAAAGTTGTGAGATCAGAGTCTGTCAGGCAATAATATTGGGAGACAAAACTGTGAGCTGACCAAATCACAGTATCACAGAATGAGCTGAATTGGAAGGGATCCACAAGAATTATCAAGTCCAACTCCCAGCCCTGCACAGGATCATTCCCAAGAAAGGGCAAATGAGGAATTTTTCCTTTGGATATCAAATAGGGTAACATTTGATAAATTAAATAATTCTCATACTTTTCCCAATCTAACACTTTCTAAATCATGTGCCCTCCACCCCTCAAAAAGGTGTTAATGTTTTTCTTGTTGAAGTTATTCCTTCTAGATCCTGGACTCCAGTTCTTCCCCTCTTTTTTTCATAAAACTTACTGAAATGTTTCCTCTGGTTCTTTTTGTTTAAAAAAGACATGTGAGATACTTTTATTTCATGAAAGTTACAAGCAAGTAAGAAGTTAACAATTAATAGTATGTTTTTCATACTAGTAGCGCCAATTATATGCTGTTTAAGCTTATCATCTAATTGCATGGTGGTGCTGGCTTCAGAGATGGCATGACATTAAGTCAGACTTGTGCTGCATTTCCCAGCAGTGGAATATTCAATTATTTGTTCTGACTCATGTAATTCCCTGTATTCCAAGCTTGTTAATGTCATTACAGGGCTGAAATAAAGTGATTACTCTAAATGAGTATTTATCCGATAGGCAATGCAATTCCTGCCTCCTCCGCCTGACAACAGATGATTGCAAGTGTTCTCTTCTACTCCCTCACCTGCACTTCCCCCTCCTTCCCCTGTCAAGGAAGAAACCATAACATTGTGGTGCTCTGTGAAATACTGTCAGATGGCGTAAAATATATATAATAAAATAAAAAGAAGCACAACCTTCCCCAGCAGAGTTAAAGCTAATGACCACTGCTTCCACTCCCAGTCAGTGATGACAGGTTGAACTAACTGATAATGGCATGCCTGCTGTTGAGCTGGCCACTTATGTTATTTCTCTTGACATGGTTCTGGGGAAGGCCTAATTTTTTTGACATTTGACCATGCAAATTTGAGTCCTGATACATTATTCTGCATTTACATCCTCCCAGTGTTGCTGTTTAAAATGTGCTACAAGCTCCTTGAGCTCAGCTAATAAAGGCCACAGAATGAAAGAAAGTTAAATATGAATGTAAAAGGAGACCTAAATGAAGGGCTAGCTTGTACATCTCAGAGATGACCTTCTGGAAATGAGCAAGTGGAAAATCCTTTTTAAAGCAAATGGTAAGAAGTGTAACACCGATTTTTATTTTTCTTCAAAATTTTTTTAAAGATTCTAAAATATTCACAAAAAGGAAAACATTAAGTTTTACATAGAAATTTCTTCAGTCAGCAATTCAGCTGAGTGTATTCTAAGACTAGGTTCCATTAATGACTCTTAGTAATACACCTTTCCCAAAGAGCCAGAAATTCACAGTGCTTCATTAAATATAAGGAAAAAATACAGCCTGCTCTCTCTCTTTCTTTTCACTTGCTCTTAAATTTTTCACATTGTTCAAGTCCAAATGTATTACCTGTGAGCAAACCCAACTTTTTTTTCCACCTCTTATAATTAATTTGTATAAATTTACTGCTTATGAACAGCAGTAGCTTGACAGCTCTGAAAAAAGTATCTCCTTTAGCTACAGAGAGGGTGCAGATAGGGCCTGTGGCTCCTCTGCTAAGGCTTTTACATCAAACCTGAATGCATCAAATGCAGGGAGAGGTCAACATTGCATGGACCATCTATATTTCTGTAAGTCAGAGAAGTTGTGATAAAACTTTCAATCCCAGGTCCTTTTCTGTTATCTTCTCTTTTTCTTATTGAGTGTTTACTACAACAAACCTCTCCATACATAAACCAATATACAAATTTTTCTGGCTTGCATGTTCTGCCTCACTCTCACATAAAAACTCCAATAATGAGATGGCTGCAAGAAAATTATTCTGCATCAAGACTCCAGTGTCTGCCATGCAGTTAGTACAAGAAATATACCAGACTTCACCTAGACAATCACTGTGGAAAAGAATGCATTTTATAAAGAGCACAAACCAGGATCTCTAAAGACAAAACAAAAATCTACCCTAAAGAAGAAAACTTGAACCAGCGTGCAGTATGGACCACCAAGTCAGACATCAACTCTAAAGCTACTTACTGTAGCTTGGTTTAAATTATATTAATTTATATTCTCCTTGCTTTCCCTCCACCTTTATCTGATTTCATGTTTGCCAATGACGAAATACTCTGCAACATGAAACATAAAACACAGTCTGTGTGATCTCAGTATGTTTCAGCAAGAAAACTTGAAGATGTAAACATTGTGCTCTGCCTTGTGGCAACTACATTATAGTACATTATATCATTACCAGTTTGGGGAATTATGTTATAAGGAAAGCAAAGTAACACCAAAGAGCTGGGTTTCTTTTATTTTTATTTCTTATATTTGCTGGTATCAAGACTTGGTTTTCAAATTCTTATTTGATACACATTAAATGGTACCTTAAATCTAGCTCAGACTATCCAACAGTTGAAAAAGATCTAACATCAGTCACTAACCATGTAAATCTGAGGGCACTTCCGCCAGTTTTCATATAAGTGTTTCTTTTGAAAGTCCAACATCAGCAGCAACTTGATCAGTTGTCTTGAATTTTACACTGAGGTCAAGGAACATGATTTTTTTCCTTACTTACAGTTAATGGATGTTTTCTCCACAAGACTCAGTCAATTTGCAGATGTACCTGATTGCTAGTCCTTAGTATCTCTCTTTCTCACCTGGTCCACAAGGAATAGCTCCATGTTAAGGCAGCCATTTGACCTACCTTTTCCCAGGATGAGTTTAGAGTCACTTACTATCCTCTTCTCCTGTCTCTGTGGCTAACACGGACAACAGAGAAATGCCTGCGGAAAAGGAGAGGACTAGCAGGCAAGTGCCAAAACCTACATTAAAAGAAAAAGAAAAAAAAAAAAAAAAAGGAATATAACAGTCCAAATATTTGTCTACATATGCTCATTTTTACCAGAGAATTCCTGCTTCTCCTATGATACCTGCTGTGTTTAAAATGTGTTTTCAAGCTACCTGGAATAACCCAGTTCCTTCTTTTCTTGATCTTTAAGGAAATCTAATTAAAAATAAGTGGTGGATTTGCAGTACTGACCAGAATTTACACATCATTTAACAGAAGCAAACCAAACCAAAACCAAACTGGACTATGCATTTATTGTGCTAGACAGCGTTGTAAGTGAAAATCCAGGGAGTATACTAATGAATAGCCAATAAACTAACTCAGAAATCAATTAGATTTCTACTCAAAGGACACCACTGAAGCAAATATCAGTACCTGTAGTTGGTCAGAAAGTAGCAGTAACAGCACCCAACACCTTAAAAAAATCCTGTAAAATTTTCTGTTTGTACACCCGTATAAAATATATTCTTGTCCCACTAAAGCATGAATCATCTTGAAAATCCCCCACCTCAAGTGCTGTGCCATCCCAGAGCAGCTGAGGATCCATGAGAAACAGCTGGCTATGCAATATCTTCTCACTAGTTACCTCACTTAAACTACAGAGTTACAGTCTAAGACCCCCCCAAATTCAATAGCATTTCCCCCTGCGATTCTTTAATTCCATGAGAACTGAATATCCATGCCAGATACTCACATGATGGCTTTAAAAGTGATAGGGTGGGCATGTGAAGTCCCAAATTTTCTCTGTAATTTCCCTTTCAAAACTCAATAGACACCTGCAAATTTGCTGTGCTAAAGGGGAATCACATTTTAGTACTGAATTTCCCTGGAGTGAAAAATCATGGACATACCAGAATTCATCACCAATCTGGTTTTGTACTCCAGTAATACAAGAGCCAGCAATCCAGTAATACAAAAAATAAAAGATCTGAAGCAAACAGACACCAGTTTTTCAAAGAACTGTGGTGCAGACAGTTTTTAAACACTGCAAAGTGTGTCTCTCTGGGGAAAGGAGTTCCAAAGACACAGTGACATAAGTGGAAACTAGAAGAGAGAAAAAGGACAACTATAAACATCTTCAAGATCATGTTTCCTCTCCTTTTACTATTGGAAAAAAATCCACTGAGTGCAAATGCTTCTCAGTAGTTATTTACTTAGAAAGGTTGATGTCCAGCAATGTAAGCTCCAGGGTTTCTAGACCTACTCAAGCTGTCTCCATTTCACTTCCAACATTTCTCACCTAAGCACTTGCCAGGGAAATGAAGAACGAAAATAAATGATAAGACAGGACAATGGAATGGGATCATATTAATTCCTTAGAAAGGAGTAAAAACATGAGAGTTGCTATTTTGTTCCAAATACATAAAGTCTCTTCTCAAGGTGAGATTATTACAACTCTCCTACACCAACAAAAGAAGAGTTGGAACTTGAAAATACCTTACAGTTCCAATCTAATTTTTATAGCTTGTAAGAGCATTGCATAAATTGCATGGGATTAAATTAGATTAAAATTCACCTATTTCTATGGCAAATTACTTTAAATATTAGCATTTTCCATTTATATCTCAGCAAATAACCCAAATTTTGTAGCCATATTGAATAACAGCTACCTACTACACAATTTATTAATTTATCACTTTTTTCAAGTGAAAGTGACTTAAAAAAGAGCAATGCAAATATTGAAGTATTAGATACACGTATGTATATACTGCCCTCTGCAGAATGAAATTAAACCATCTGGGATTCTGTCTTTCAAGAAAGAGTATGTTAATAAAATATATAGATTAGATCTAGAAGCATCCAACTCTTATCTAACTACTCACATAACTGGAAGGACACATTTAATTCTTTCCCAAGTTAGGACCATGTTTTATGGAATATCCTTTCAGATGTTCCCACTGTAATCGAAAAGTATTTAGCCAGCAGCTGCTCCTTTAAAAACACATTCTGAATTACTGACCAGTTATGAAAGCTTCACTAAATCTCTCAAACTGGAACTTCCAATGATCAGTAGAATTAAAGGGCTATTACAAGGACTTCAAATAAACTTACAAAATTCACAGATAAGTGAGCAATAAATCTTGGCCAGGTTATCAATAATAAAATCAGAATAACAAGTTCAGTTAATGCCTAAAAAGAGATAACTGGTCTATGCAGAGCAAGCAGGTAGATCCCTTCCAAAGACCATTACTTCTTAAAATCCCATCTCTTTACAAGATTAATATAGGATTAATATCAGTGCAGCTGTATTTTTGTCACTTTAGCTAACCAGAAATATTCTGCTTCTACATGACATTACCTTAATGCTAGCTAAGTATAACTTACCATGCTCTGGGGTTATTTGCTGCTGCAATTTTAGCTTGCACTTATACTTTGTCCCAAGCAATAAATAAAAAAAAACCCTACGTGACTAAAATAACTTTTTCCAGAGCCATTTTGATCTTGCCTGTCCCTACCTGCCATTTCTGCCACCTCTGCAGTTTCTGTTATTAATATATATATATAAACTCGATTAAGCAATTGAGTTAGGCTGCAGGATTTCTGCTCTATTAGGCCTTGTGCTCTCTCAGATGACAGTCTTTATGCTCAGCTTACAGAGTGATGTGGATTTTCTATTTTTAAGAGAATATGTAAAGTAGCAATTAATTAATTTGGAGAGAAGTAGGAACAGCAATATACAATTCCAAACTAACTCTAAAGCATAAAAAATGTTTAGAACCCAGCCTGATCCAGCAGAGAGAAAATTAACAGCCAGAAGTTGAGTAGCAAAAACCAGACAACCAACATGAAAGAGCGAGAAACATTCCCAACAAACAGGGTACGGTAACACAAAGTGGAAAGGATACAGCAACATGGAAAAGTGAATAAAGTCTCAGAGATTCCTGTTCAAAATACACTCACTGGTTGTTGCTTTTAAAAAGAAAAATCCACATCAAAGTAAGACAAAGACCAAGGGCTGCAAGTGCCTGAAACACAGCTCAGCACTGCAAAAGGAAATACTCTCCTGGATTATCCATCAAAAGTTCTGCCCAGTTCTCCCTGACCTTGTCCTGGGAAGCCTGGGAAAGGTTGGCCCTGGCAAGTCACACACTGCTTGCTACTTGAATCGATTCATTTACTGCTGCTCCTTTACTCTCACTACCAGCCATAAACACAAACAGGAAGCAGTATGTATTGAAAGCAACATGAAAGGAGATAGGGAGGCCAACTGGAGTGGGAAGTGGGAAAGAGGAAAACTTAAACAGTGAAGCATGTGCCCCAGATAACTTCAGGCAACTCAAGAGTAGCTGCAATAAAGCATTACCAATACTTCGGACAATCCTGAAGAAGCTTTGCTGTGGAAGAACATCCTGATACAGAAGTCCTAACTAACTCTTAGCAAACCTAAAAAGCACCACTGTTGTTTCTACAAAGGACTTGAATGACTGGACTCCCTAGGAGATGAAGCATGGGACATATCAATGTAATACAGAATGTACCACAGAGAGAGGGATTTCAGAGTGTTGTCAAGAAGCAACTGGACAAAACACTGTCTGATCTCAATACATGAGAGTGTATTCGGTTATCCACATCTATGTCTAGCTTTCTTGAAGAGTGGCTGAGAGCCACTCTGAGCCACTCCCAGATACAGTGTCTTGTGCAACTTGGAGCAGTTTTCTCCGGTACTGCAGGACACAAGGGATTTGGACATTTCTCCCAGACTACAGAGGAGAGGCAGTAGCTTTAACTACTTGCCATATGCCCAAAACTCCGTCATAAATGACTTCTGTATGCACGCATGGCAACCTGGATTTACTAGTCAGGTGCAGAGGAGACACTCTGGGCACATGGTTAAAGGTCAGTGAATCCAGAGTGTGCCAGATTTGCTGCACACACAGGGCCTGCACACTTGGCAAGATTGGCATGTCCTGCTTGTCAGAGTCACTGCATGTGCCCAGCATTGTGTATCTGGGTGCTGAGGTGCTGCCCAACTCAAGTCCATTTGCAGGGTCACCATCTGTACATACAAGTGACTTGAGGGCAGCAGTTGGACAGCCCTTTGGAGACAGCACAAACCTACCTGTGAATCCCACCATACTCCTGATCTAACAGCCCTGCAGCCAAAATGATCATGGAGCTGTACAGAGTGGTAGGTGTCATTGTAGGAAATTAAGTGACTTCCTTATAAATAAAAATAGGGATGGAGCATTTGTAAGAGGAAATGTCAAATTTCTACCCTCCTTCTCTCAGTTTCATGAAACTGCTTGAGTATATGGTGAGTAGATCTCCTTAGTTTTGCCAAGAACATAAAATCTGCAGAAATGCTATGTCACTCTCAACCTCACAGTTGAAAATGACAAGACAACAAGCACAATGGAGATAGTTTAGTCATAAATGAGCTGTCCCAAATTAGTTGGTCCATCTATAGGAACCAGTGCTATGCAGAGAGACTGTCCTGAAAAAGGTGTACTTTCATTAATCCAGCATAGCCTTCTTCATAGACCAATTGCCTCTTTATGGAGCTAATCAGAGCAGAGCACATTAATCCAGGCACTCTCCTTATCTTGCCAGCTGCTCCACTGAGATGCAGAACACACTTGTGTCCCCTCAGTCAGCCACAAGACAATCGCATGAATGTCTGCTATGAAAAATTCATTGTTAATACCCACTCCGTAGTTGGCAAGCTATCATTTGTTACCAGTCTCATAGAGTGACTTCAAAAGAAGAAGAAAATGTCCTTGCAAAACAGAGAATCTGGCTGCACATTTAAATATGACAAACACAAAGGTGGATGTATTAACCAGACCTTTTCATGGAGACAAAAGCAGAACAAGCATCAGGGAAATAAAGCTGGCATTCAGTCTACCCAGCTGATAGCAGGGACGCTAGATGAGTCAGTTCAGATACTTTACCAAGGCATTCACATGAATCAGGGGAAAAAAAAGAGTTAGGGAACACAAATTTCTTTCTTACATGTAACAGCCTCTTAACAAGTGCATCTGGAGTGTGAAAGTGCACCTGTCCTGTTGGGGGAAAAAAAATCACAAACTTCTCCTTCATGAAACAGCTGCTGGAATTTGCTCAGAACAGGCCTTCATATTTGGTTACACTTCTGGAAAATTATTCTATTTATATACAGTGGAAGAGGTATAACTCACTTTGGTTTCCATTTAACTCCCAACTTCGATTTGAAAATTGTCCTTCTGTTAATATCAGTATTGGTTTTTGTTGTTTCAGAAGTCAGATTCTGACCATTTCATGACTTTGCTATAGTGGTCTGTCATAGTTTAGGAATGGTATTCTCCAATTTAGTACTCCCACCAACCAATGCCGCTGCCCCTCCCCTGTGATGCACTAGAGATGGGAATTGGAGGCACAAAAGGCAGAGAAATATGCTAAGAACAATTTACTGGAAACAACAATGAGAAAACTAATAGTAACAGCAACAAAAGTGTGAAAAAGAGTGATTAATGACAAAATGCTCACTGTGAAGTCCATAGTTCCAGCCACGCCACCCTGATGGCAAGAGAGCCCTTCTTTCCAGAAGGGGAGTCCCTTCCCCTTGTCCCCTGAAATGAGGTACAGAATAACTCTGGGTCCTAGCCATGCCCTCTCCTGGCTACTGCAAAATTAATGCTGTCCTGGTCAGAACCAGGACATGCTCATACCGCAGAAAACAGGGTTTTCAAAGTAATAAAATTGTAAAGCACAGCAGCATTTTAAGATATTAAATGTTACATTTAAATATTTGGTTTGATTTTTTTTTTTATCTTTGGATGGTACATAAATTTTGAAAGCATTTTTCTTTTTTTAATTCTCTCCTTGCAATGCTATCTTTTGATAGTTTTGTCAGGATTAGGTTGAATCAAACTTAAGTCTTTTTTTTTTTCCTTTTTACCCCAAAGGAGCTGGAATCTTTTCTGGAGCCTCATTTGCTACATCTGGAGCTACTATCAGGCTTTTGATCAGACCAAGCCTTACAGATGGAGAAGTTCTACTTTAAAATTCCTCTCGTGTTTGGAGATGTCAATAAAGTTCTTTTAAAGTGTCAGAAGCGATTGCTCTGTTTGTAGTTTTGCTAATACCAATTACAATGGTATTGTCTCCAGTCAGAAGAAGTTATAAAGAAACAACTAAATAAACCCTTCTCATCCCCCTACCCACTCAGACAACAAACTGCAGAGAAAGGGACGCGCGCACACACACACACACACACACATGCCACTCTGCTTCTTTGGAAGGAATATATTAAAGTATTGGCCCTGTGGAATAATGAAGGAAGTATGTAAATACAGCACTCTATTCTTTCAAGAAAAGCTTTAAAAATGCACGTACTCTACTCCCCCTAAATTATGGTAGAAGATGGGTCATAATAGCTAATGTAGTAGGTAAGAAGGGAGAATGGAGCACAATTCCCTAAACTCGATAAAATAAGCAATTACTCTTGTTATCTGAATGGCTCTGTCAGTGGAGAAGTTGTCTGTGTCATAACAGAATCTAACAAAGGCTGTTGCCTTTAAGCATCAAAGGCTTTGGCCTTATTATCTTTCTAAGATGTGCATGTATAATAAGTTTTCCCAACAAATTGCGAGGAAGCATCTCTGGCAAAATATAAAATGGTGATAAACTATGTCCAAATGATTAATTCACAGAAATTCTCCATCACACTGCAGCTACATGTGCCCATCTCTTCTGTTATGCCCTTGGAGATTTTCATACTAAACGTATGTGCATATTTTTCATGGCCACTGATATTTGAATTGCAGCCTGCTCCCATGCAGAACATAAAACACTTCAAACTGCATAATGCTGACTAAATTATAAGTTCTCCAGTGGCCTGAGGTAGCAAGGGCCATAATAATGAATGTGCTTAAGTGGTTTGTGTAGATTTTTTTCCCTTTTAATTTTAATGCCCTGACTTGCTGCTGCCTTTTCTAAAGCTAGAGATTGTCTCATACAATAATAAAAACAGGGAAACAGAAACTGCATTATGCTTTGAAAAAATATGGGATGCAGAGCAGAAGCTCCACTCATCAACTGCAGTGATAGCCGGATTCAGCCCTGTTGGTCACATGGAATAGAAAATGCTTTGGTGACTTTGTCCATACTTGTTATTATATTTTAGCTGTTCTGTGTATAAAGTCACATTTACTGGACAGAAAGCTGAAACCCTTCCAATCACATTCATATTGCACATGAAAAAAAAAAAAGAAGAAAAAACACATCTGAAGTATCATTTTATTAAAAAGATAATGAAATTGGGTAAATGAAGTCCGCAAAAATACTGAGAATTTTGCTTATGGCATTACAACAGGTCAAAGTGGACATCTGTATGAGCTGCAACACAGTGATTTTGCAATGTTTTCAATGTTCTGGTATTGGTTATTTTTCTTGGGTTTACTCAAAAGACAAATGGATGAAAATGCTTACACTGCAGCAATGCTCACTTACATGGTAATTGGAAAAATATACACAAACTGTGCTAATATCCACGGATGTTTACAGTCAAGCAGATAAAAAGAGCCTGGGCACATGTTAACTGTTTCTATCAACTTCCCCCACCTCTAAATAGAGACCATTTTTGGCCAGCACATCGAGGAGCAAGGAACTATTGACTTCACAAATCAATGCAAAGGAAGCCAGGCTCCTTTGAAAATCCTTTCCATTTGCCCCTCTTTTGTTCCACAATGTTTTGGGAAGTTCATTTCTACATTCCCTGCTCTACAGGATTGAGGCAGATGTTTAAACTCACTTCTCACAGGATTCAGACTGATCCCCATCTGCACCTAACCACTTTACCTGAGGCCTTCTTTGCAGGTGACTGCAAACTTATGCAACTCAAGTTCTCCTATATCAATATGGGTACACAAATCTTCCTCTGGCAAAAGTCCCTGGACCTCTCCCTCACTGAAAACACAGAGTAAAATCCTTTGGCAAGCAGTATCTAGCAGTATCTTAAATGGCAGAAGTGAACATGATGAATTTCTGCCCTACCTCCAGATTATTCCAGAATCCTGGTGTGGCGCTCCTGGGTCAGTAAGCAGTAAAGGTGGCTCTGATGGTGTAGCAGAAAAAGATCAGCAGCAGCTCTGTCAACTCTCTAGAACAGGTAAGAACTCCTGAAGCAACACCAAGACCTCCCAGGAAGTATTGTCTCTTCTCCTGGCCTCTCTTTTACATATTGTACATATTCTCCTTCCACAACAGAGAAAAGAATACATCTTTCATGTGGCTGCTTAATTCACTATAATTTTGGATATTGTTCAGCCATTTTACTTACTCAAAGCGAGTCCAAATTGAGAAACGAAACTACTTGTTAGCTGTCAGAGAGTACAACTCTACTTGTTGCAGTGTCTTGACCTTCTGCTGCTCTTTTCCTCACTTTCATTTTATACTTTGTGTTTCAGTCATTAGGTTGCAAATATAGATTTGTTTGTTTGTTTGTTTGTTTGTTTGTTTGATCTGTCTTCAGCCCCAAAATAAAAGCATGGTAAAGTCACTGAGGCACAACTTGGCTGAGGTTGGAAGGAACCTCTGGACGTCATCTGGTCCAACCCCCCTGATCAAGGAGGGACACACACATAAAACTAGCTGCCCATTACCATGTTAAGATGACTGTTGATTATCTGCAAGGATGGAAACTCCCCAACCACCTGGTTCCGTCTTCTTTGCACCTCCTTTCAAACGGTTTTATGTGCTGACAAAATTTCCTTAGTGGTCCCTTGCTGGACTCTCTCCAATTTTCATCCCAGCTCACTTTCTGTTCAGCCAACCTATACTTCATCACCTTCTGCATGATAATCTGGTGGGGGCCAGTGTCAAAGGCCTTACAGAAACTGAGGCAGACAATATCCATTGCCTCATCTACCACAGCAGTCATTTCATTATAGAAGGTTATCAAGTGGTTAAGCATGACTCCCTGGGGTGACGACTTGTCCTTTATATGCCTGGAAATTGTTTCCAAGATTAGCTGCTCTATCACATGTGAAGGAATTGAGGTGAGGCTATAATTGGCCTGTAGTTCCTGAGGTCCTCCTTCTTGCCCTTTCTGAAGACAAAATGACATTTGCTTTTCTCCAGCCCTCAGACACTTCTACTGACCATGTCATTCAGAAATTATCAAGAGTGGTCTCTCGATTATGCCAGTTCCCCCAGTTCTGATTGGTGCATCCCACCAGAGCCCATGGACTTTCATATGTCCAGTTGGATTAATTATTTTCTAACTTGAACCTCTTCCATCAAGGGTAAGACTTCCCTGCTCCAACCTTCCCCTTGGTCTCTGAGTCTTCAGATTTCTGAAGGTAGGTCTTTCTGGAAAAGACTGAGGTACAGATGGCATTCAGTAGCTCAGCATCTCCCACATCATGTGTCACCAGGGCTCTTTCCCCATTCAGCAGTAGGCATGTATTTTCCCTAATCTTCTTTTGCTAATTATGTACTGTGAGTATTCTCAGTTTGCTACTGCCACTAAATCCAATTTTAGATGGATCTTGGCTTTCCTGACATCATTTTGGCATGTTCATACAGAGTGTCTCCTTTTTATGCTTGAGTTTTGCCAGGAACTCCAGGCTAACTCATGTAATTGTCCTGATATTTTTGCCTGACTTCCTGCTTGTTGTAATGGACTACTCTTGATCTTGGAGGAGGTAATTCTTGAAAATCAAAGAGTTTTCTTGGACCCCTTTTCCATTCAGGGCCTTATTCCACAGGAGTCTTTGTGAGCAGTCTCCCAGCAAGGCCAAAATCTGCTCTCCTGATGTCCAAGGTCATGATCTTGCTTTTTGCCCTGCTTGCTCTCCTAAGGATTCTGAACTTCACTATCTCATGACCACTGCTGCCCAGACTGATTTCAACTTTCACATCCTTAACCTTCCTCATTTGCAATTATGAGGCCCAGCAGAACACCTGCCCCCACTCAATCCTCTATCATTTGTACCAGGAAATACTGTCCAGGAACCTCCAGAATTGCAGGTCCATCCGTGTTGCTCCTTTGGAAGATATGAGGTGGGTGAAGTTTCCCCAGGAGAACCACAGCCTGCAACATGAGGCATCTTCTGTTTAACAGAAGACCTTTTCCATTTGTTTTTCCTGATTACAACACCTGTAGTTTAGACCTACTACATCACCCAGTACTCAGTAACTGATACCCAAAAGCACTCAGCTGGCTCACAGTCCATTCCCTAGGCAGAGCTCCATACAGTCCAGCTGTTCATGTTGAACAACAAGGTCTTGAAAGCCCAGTAAACAGGAAGATGTTCAAGGTCTAAGCACTTACTAGACTACGAGCATACACTGCTTCCCATAAGTAGTGGTATATATAATTATTCATGATTGTTGTATAGGGTATACCACCAAAAACAGGCATGATTTACTCTGCATACCTGGTTTTGCTTCAAGAGGCACCAAGTAAATTTCATATCTCTTGAAATATCTGTCTGCATATTTGGACACATGTCTGAACAACCAAATTTCCAATCAGCCATTTTGTTTGGGTTACTTCTTCATTGTATAATCTGCTCAATACATTGTTTTTACTGGCAAGATTAAGTCAGGCATGTATTTTAACACATGGAAAGTGAACAGCTATGCTGATTCATCAACCTGAATTCACGTGACAGAGATTCTTAAGATGCAAAAGCCCTAATATTATTGTGTTCAGATAAAAGAAGACCCTTGATAGCCAAAGAAATAAACAGGCAGTGCTCAGGCTTCAATCTCTTTCTTTTTCTCTTCCTCTGGCATAATTTGTCCAACATTTTAAAGAGCAAGCACCTGCAGCACTTTAGTTCTCCTGAGGTGCTTCACTCTCCAAAGGTGCTTCACTCAGTCCAAGTGGACAGCTAAACTTTAAAGAGGCTTTTTAAGGAAAGTTTCAGTTTAGATTTGCATCCTTAGTCAGAGAGCAGCATGTTGAGGACTCATCTCTGGCTTCAGGCAGATTTTAATTTAAAACTAAAAATACTACTACTACAAGAATAGCCAACTCTACAGATAGTGTGATGTGTAAGCATCCTATGTAACACTCTCCTGAGGCATACATTCCAGCTCCTAAAGCTGAATAAAATGTTTTCTTTGTCATACCAAACCTTGCTTATCCCCAGAGGTTTTTTAGAGAAGGTTTGAAAATAAAGGCGTGTTTCAGGAACTCTCATTTGCAAAACAGTATGCAAATAGTCAGGCTTCAGTACCTTTTAATGAGCAGGTGAGCTTTGTTTAGTCCTGCCTTCAAAAGTGGAATATTTATACCACCTTCCTCAGTAAAACAGTGCACCACTTATCTCTTGGGCATTCACATGTGAATCTTATCAAGATCTACTCCTGAGTTTTTAAGTATCAGTTCAAGGATGAAAGATTCTTAGAGAAATATCTCACAAACAAACTTTCAAGAGCTGATTGATGTTTGAGACGCCTTGCTCTAAGACACTGTAGTTTCTTCAAATTAGTTTACAAGATTTCTCATTTCAGCTCATTAAAAACACAAATGCTGGATGCTAATAACTTATGGAAGGTGCTTTTTATGTGTCCCTTTGGAACACACCCTGTGTTCCCTAGCACTCTTAGCATTTAATATGTGATAAAGGTTGAATTTAGAAAAGAGAAGTCTTCCACACAGTACTTCAAGAGAGTATTTAAATAATGTCTTTAACGTTCTACCTGAACTTAGCTTTAAACATGCACATTTTCAATCCCACAGAACTACTTACATTTTGAGCACCTATTTTCTCCAGGTAAACTAGATATATCCTTTTCTAAATCCAAACCTAATGATTGTAATTATTCTTCAGATAAAAGCTCATAAAAGAACAGAAACATATTTTTCAAGCAAAATGCTACACAAAATGATAAAACTGAAAGACTTATTTAACAAAGCCCTGATTGTGTAGCTCAGCTTCCATGTTAAAGGACTTCCTTTTCCCGTAAGAAACAAATTCACCTTTCCTTCCAAAACCATCCCTAATGAAACACTTATCAAGAGCAGGAAACAAGCTGATAACTTGGTAATGTGGCCACCTGTCATTTGGGCACTGGTCCAGTGTTACTGATTTCACAGAGGCTACAGAAGAAGTTGTAGTAGAAGCTGTAGGCCACAGAAAACAGCTTGTAGTAACTTTCATGAGTAACTGGCATAGGATTAATAGATCAAATTTCCCAGATTGAGTAGTTTGCTTATGGTGCAAAATTTTAAGTCTCCCCATCACAGAACATCATCTCTTTGCAAGCTGAAACAAACTGTAGACATGTTCCCCTTCCCTAAATAACCCTTGCTTTGATGTCATTCATGGCATGATTTTAAGACTGCATAAATAAAATACATGCCTGAATGTTAACCAAGCACTGAGCAGAAATATGAGAATGGTTCCACTCATGACTCTAAGTAAATGTAAGCATTGTAAGACTTAGTTCTAGCTTCTGTGTAAATAACATCCAATAAAACCCTTGGCCTGGGTCTGTGAAGAATTAACTAGAGCCAAATGGAAGATACAAAAGATGGGTACTTAAATCAACTCCTTGCACATGCCCAAGTAGTTAGGCACCTCATTCTGCTTGGATTTACAGTAATGCCTCCCACCTATCAGAATTACCTAACAGCACTCCAATTTTTATCTTAAAGCCAGGCAGACCAATTCTCTATACCACGTATTGCCACCAACTGAACAAGTGTATTAGCTACATCTCCTGTGATTCAAGAGATGCCATTGTCACTATAAAATTTTCATATTAGCATAATCAAGCACTTTCCAGAGCAGTTTGGCCCACCTTAAGGAGCCATTGCTGAAAGACAGGAAAAGGAATAACTGCTGATTACACAAATACTCTATTGTCAGAATTATATAGAGCACTTGCTCTTTATGTTGTTTAATTCAGTTTGGAGACTGCACCCTTCTGATGATGAAGACAGGTCACAGAGCTTTAGAGATGAAAATGAGCACCTTCAATCCCCTTAATTTATAAAGTATTTAAATCTTTGTACTTCTGCAAGAGCTGTCACTTGCATTATTTGTCCTTCTCTCTTTAATGGATAGTTGTAGTTCCCCTACGTTGATCTGAAATCTGACACATTCTTTTCTAATTAGGGACATCTAATGGGAAAGTTACACTTTCCCATGATGCCTACCACAATAAATCCTTCTAATTATTAATGTATCTAGGCAAGTGACATCTCATTATTTTGGGTGACTTCACAAAACCATTTGACAGGGAATAATGATGACTCAACGCCAAACCTAAATTTGGAAGAATTTAAGCAGATCAGAGATTTTTTCACTACCATAAATATTTTTTATTCAGATGGTTTAAACTAACAGATACTCAGACTGGAGGGTTCAGAACAGTTATACTTCTTCCCACTGCAATGGGAATGCCAACTGCAATGGAGAACAACACTGGTGTGTTTTGAAGTGTACCAGCGAATATGCTGTTCCTGTCACAGTTCCCTTTCTTGATCTTTCTATACGTTGTTTCTACAGCAAATGCACAGCATAATGACCGGAGCAGAGAATGCACTAGGGCAATTTTAGGTAATACTTAAAACCTGATTTGGCATTCACTCACTGGTATTCTTTTGTGGGTTCTGCTTTCCTGTACGTAAACAGGAGAGGGCTTGGATCCCTGTGTCTGTTGGAAGAGTTCACCCACTATCCCATGGAGCTGTCAGAGCACCAGCCTACACTGAGCAATTGTGTTACGCGGGGGAGAGGGTGGCAGAAAACCCTCCGAGGGCGGCCTTAGTTGTGCCAGAGCAGGTGGGTTCCTCAGCCAAACTCTCCCAGTAAACCTGGGGGCTCTGCTCAGGGCACAGCTAAACCAAGGCCTTGCAGTCGCTTCAGAAGCACCTCTCACCACCCAAGCCACGCTGTCGCTGCCGGGGCAGCCACAGTGACGTGTTCCCAGCCCCCTTCCCGGTCCTTAGGGCACAGCTCGGGGCCGGGGCTCGCACCACTCCTCTACTTCGGAGACCCACAGCGCTCAAGCTGCCCGTGGCCAAGGGGGCGAGGCCTTCGCCCTTGCTGAGAAACGCGGGGACGAGGCAGGGCAAAGCGAGAGGGAAGACCATTGGCTCCACAGCAGCTCGCTGAGGAAAGGGCCACGCCGGCGGCCAGCCACCATCCAGCCACGCCGGTGCAGCTACCGCCCTGCCGGGGCTGCCCTCCCTTCCCTCATCCCTTCCGTCATCCCTTCTCTCATCCCTTCCCTCATCCCTTCCCTCATCCCTTCCCTCACTCCCGAGGTTCCGCTGGCGGCGGCCAACGCCGAGCCGGCAGCGTCCCCTGGTGGGCGGCCGCCGCCATGGCGCCCCTGCCTGCGCGGCCGGGCCGGGCCCCGGCGCTGAGCGGCGGCCTCGGCACTGTCCCCTCTCCTCTTCTCTGTGATCATTATTATCAGGGTGCTGCAGCGCGCCTCGGCTGAGGGGACGGTGATTTCTGGGATTGTCGATAGCAATGAATAATTCAAGGCGCTGCCGCGAAGGCTGAGGACCCCGAGATGAGGGTATCGAGAGATTAGCGGAGGCTCCAACTTTTTGAACGTGGAGAGTGTTAAACTCGATCCCTAGCGCCCGGTCCGCCCGGATCAGCCGGTCCTCGCTTAGCAGTTCGCAACCTGGATTGCTCTGTGCACCCCTCCGGTCCCGGTGGGATGCTGGAGGATGCAGGGTTCAGCAGCTGACCTCGGTGCTCTGGTTCCAGCTCCCTGCACAAGGCAGGGTCATCTGGGAGGTTCGAGCTGTCTGCCCAGGGCGTCATCCCCTCAGGTCTCGAAATCCTGCCAGACTGGGAGATGCACAGCCCTATGGACAACCTGCTGCACTTCTTGGCTGTCTTTGGGGGGAAAGGTATCACTGATAGGCAGTCTTCTTTCAAGACAAGTGACTCCCGTCCTCTCACCCTGCAGCACTGAGAAGAACCTGACTCCATCTTCTTGACAACCTCCTTTTAGGAACCAGAAGGCTGCTGTCTTCACTGGCTGCATAGCTACCAGAGGGTCCCATGCAGCCTTCTTTCCCCATGCTGAATAAAACCAATTCCCTCAGCCTCTCCTCACACGGCAAGAGCTCCAGTGTTCAAGTATTTTAATGCCCTTCTTGGACTCATTCTAGCTTATCCATGGCTTTCCTGCACTGTGGCTCCCCAGACTGGAAAGAGCAGGGCCTAACAAATGGTGATCAGAGACAGATTGTCTCCTCTCATTCTGTGGCTGCTACAACAGAAGGATGCTATTGGCCTCCTTTGCAGACAGTCTGTGCTCCTGCCTTATGTCCACCAAGGCCCCCAAACCCTTTTCCACGGAGCTGCTTCCCACCACTCTGCCTGTATTGTTGCTCAGGGTTTTTCCTTCCCAGGTGTGGGATTTGACATTTGTCCCTGCTGGACTTTGTCAAGTTTCTGCTGGATAAACTACCAAGGAATGATTACTACCATTATCTGAGCTTGACCATCCAACCAATTTTTTATCTGTCTAGTTATCCATTCATCCAGACTGTGGTATCTCACCTTGGATATGAGAATACTGTGAGATGGGATGCAAAAAGCTTTGCAAAAGTCAAGGTATTGCCTTGTCAAATTCAGACATTTTGTCATAGAAGGCAATTAGACTGTTCAGGTGGTTGGCAACCTCATGATGACTCTTGCAGCTTTCACCATGAATGTTGGGAAGGAGTATGATCCAAAGCTGGGAGATAATGGTGTTCCTATCTGGGCACCAACACAATTGTGAATGTTTCTGTAGTGTTTTTACTTTCTCATTTCAACACCTAGAAAATATCAAGAATGTCGAAGAGCAGTTTGCTACTGATGCCAATGTTAATTCTTCTTGGAGCTTTCTGTTGTCAGTGCTGTTGGCTGCTTAACCAGCTAAGGATGAAACATTACCAGCTGTGGTAGTAGGAGGAAAACTGGCAGAAAAGTGATTTACTCAACATATCGCAACGTATCTGTTGTCATGCAGGAGCAGAACTCAGGATGTACTCCCTTCCGGTCACATACTCATCCCCAAATTCATCACATGATAACTAATGCCAAGAACATAGTCTTCCATTCAAACTTTTGAGACAAACAAATACTTCTTCCATCCAGTGACCTCAGCTTGAGGTTTCATTGCATTATAAATATACATGTCTAACATGTCTAACAAAAAAGCAACATAACGGTGAAGTGAATTATCTAGATTGCAACATGCACTTGGCTCTGATAATAAGCACTTACAGGGAACATGAGCTCATTGGGGAATGTTAAAAAACCTAGGATGACAGACTGAAAAAAGCAGGTACATGAACAGAGACAGCAAAGCTGGCAAAAATGTTGTTGCAAATGGAAAGTAAACATTTATTTTATGTTTTTATGGGAAATTTATACATGAGTGTGGTTTTCTTTTGATTTTAAAAATACTACATTTTAACATAATTATAGCTATACAGCTCTCATTCATGTTTTAAAACTTTCTGTGCAATTTTTAATTTTAAATGCAAAAAGCATATGACAGTGTCTTTCTCCTCTTCTTCCCTTCCTGAATCGTCCTTCTTTCAGCTAGGAGATCACTGGTATGTCTTTGCCAGACATCTTAAAGCTACAAAACAAAGAATCCAAATTTTCTGTCTGTGTGTTAAGTAAACTAAAAGTAATCTAGTGTAACGGGAGCCAGACATAGAAGGTGAAAACAGCATAGTATGGATTTCCATCCTATCATCAGCTCTGCCTTCTGTATTTGTTAGTTTGGCATGCTTTGCTTGTGAAATGGTCGTGCAATGCTTCTAATGTTGCATGTTGTCTCCAGGAGAGAAATGAGGAATTTCTCATGCTGTGCTTATGCACAGTTCTCCCAAAGTAAATTTAAAATATTCACATGTATATGATAGCTACCATATGACAAGGCTATTGCTAATTTCCACATAATAAACAGGCTAAATCATTTGCTTAGTTTTGTTGATATATCCAACCAAGTCAGGGTTTTCTAGTGGTTTTTTTCTTCGTAGATTTCTTTTGTCCTCTTTGTCCCCTCATCTCTATAAATGAACTGCTCTTTGTGTTGATTTGATCCAGCAGAAAATAAAGGCATTATAAAATAACTCCATTAATAGCATTTGTAATATTTGTCAAGTAACTACTCATCAGATTAGAGAGCAGCAAGGCCTTCCAAGGTGTTAAACAACGGCATGATGAATGCCAACAGGGAGGTGAGCCACCAACAAAATTAAAAAGATATCTAAAACAACACAACAAACACAATCTGCAGCTCCTTGTCTAAGAACATACTTATGGTTTCCTTGCACGCACACCGTGTTTGCACAGAAATTATGCAACCAGACATGGTGGCTGGGTGTGCCACTACAGTGGGATACTTAATTTCTAAATTATTTTAGCCCAGATTCTTTTGCAGTTCCCTGCACTTCAATTCACTGTGGCTTGGATGTGGTAGAGTTACACAGGTACAAATCAGGCCAGTATTTGGCTCTTTAGTGCAGTACTTATTTACTGAAAAGTAAAAAGGGACTTTTCTTTCTTTATTACAACTTCTCAGCAAGCATCTTGCCACAAGTAGAAAACCATTATGTTTAAGCAGTGCTATCACAAAACCCAGCACATGTAGGAGCTGTTATGGGGCACTGCCTTATCTGAGAACACCACAGTCCTCTAAATTGAGAAAAGTATTGACACTATCAAAGTTAGAAGTCAGTATCTTTGTCTGATCATCAAAGTTTACACTGCAGGATACTTGAGGTGGTACATTTCTCCTCACAAAGAAGAAATAAGGATGAGTTTGGTTGCAAGTAATTATTGCTGTGCAGAAAATGGCACTTGGAGCAATTGGTTTCCCTGGGAGTTGAAGCCATGTTTGCTGGCTGGCTGAATCATAGGGCCAGTCAGCATGACTTAACAGACTGTAATCTGGCTAAAACACAGGAAATCACCTATGGCTACACTAAGGAGAGGCATTCTATTATTGCAGAATTTGTTATCTAATTTTCCTAACTGTGCACTGATTTGAATTAGTTTTATTGTACTTGTCAGTGTGTGATGAGTGGCAAGAGTGAAGGTATATCGCGCTAGGAAATACAGCATGTACTGCAGTTTTCAGTATGTACTAAGTCCTTTTCCTCAGAATATTTAGTATTTAATAAAGTCTCAGCATTTTAAAAGACCATTGCACATTTCATCATGATGCTGGATTTGCTTGAAAGCTGATAACACAAAAAAAGTGATGGCAAATTTTAGCTGCAAACTGCTCACTCTCTTTGTCCAAGGAACTGGAAGGAAAACTCCAAAGTTTATGTATCACTGTATAAACTGAGAAGCAACACAGCATGCCCAGAGAATGGTAACCATGAATGCTGTTGCTATGCAATGAAAATGACGGGATGCTCAGAATAGAGCAGACAAACCACTATGAAATTTACTATAAGAGAATGTCTATAACCACCAAAGAACTAGCAGTTCTTTGATGTGCAGTATGCATAACACCTATTGTCTGAGAGGAACACATAGATGACAAAATATCCTTCCATGGAATTCCAAGAGATGTTGTATGATACAGACAAGCCCATGGGACCAGATGGGATGCACTCCACAAGTACTGAGGGAGCTGTTTGGTGTCACTGCAAACCTGCTTCAATTATCTTTAAAAGGTTGTGGTAATTTGCCAAGGTTTCTGCACAATGTAAGAAAACATGTCATCCCTATCTTCATGAATAGCAAGAGGATTCAGGGAACTGGACCTTATCAGTCCCACCTTGACTCTGGGGAATATGACGGAGAAAATACCTGAAAATAGTTTCCAGATATTTAAGATGTTTGGGAGTAGTCAGCACAAATTCACAACAGAGGAAAATCATGTCTGACAAACCTGATAGCTTTCTAGGAAGAGCATCTCACTGGATAAGGGGAGACCAATGGACAGGGTCCCAGACAACCAGATCTAGGTGGTCTGCTTCAGCACAGGGGCATCGAACAAGACATACTCCAAGGGTTCGTTCCAGCCTCAGCCATTCTGTGATTGTGTAAAATGTATCTGTGGCATTGCTAAGGACTACAGTCTGTATGTGTGCTTGACACATACACCAAATAAGCAATTAAAATGCATGATAGGAGATAATACAATGTTCTAGGAGCATCTATAAACTGGATCTCTGTTTTGTATTCTGTGGCCCAAGAAGCTGGAAAAGTGGATCTCTGCATACACCATTTAATTACTAGCACAGAGAATGACACTTTCTGTTTGCTCTAAGTAAAGGTATATGGGCAACAGATTTTGAACTAAGTCTGTGATAAACAGTAAGTGCTTTGGAATCCTGAGCTGCTGAAGTAAGTGAATCCCAGGACATTCAATATTAATTCTGACTATTCAAAAAACAACCTAGAAGAGAGGCAGATCCTGGAAAGAAAACCAGAAATCCCAATGTAGTAGCTGTGCTTCTATCTCTAGCTTTTATTCAATTAGTTTTCCTTTTATTCATTCTTGCCATTCTTAGGATATAATGGCAGCAGAGAGTGACTTGGAAAAAACATATATGGAGAAATATGTGGAGAACAATTGAAATTAGGCCCATTGTGATCAATTCTACTGCAGTTCGTTGGCTGCTATCTGTGCAATGGTTTTGTTCCACAACTCAAAAAATGGGAAATCTCTGCACCAGCTGATTGGAGATTACTGATTCTGTGGGGTAACAAATCATATAGACTTATTAAAAACAAGAACTCACAGCCACATATCAAGTGTGCACATGAACAGAGAATATTTTTATGTTATTTATAAAGAAGAGTCTTGAATGGGCCTGCTTTCCAACACTCACATTAACCTGTTTATCACCTTCAAGAACCCTGCTCCAATGCAGCACTATCCCTTCTGCTAACAATCCTGATATCCCACTGATCTTAAGACCAGACAGACCTATTTTGAGTGTGTTGTACATACTTATGAATAAAAACTCACAGAAGAGGCCAATTAAAATGCTATAGGTGCAATGCTGGGAATATGGTAATCATATTTCAAATATCTGTTTGCTGTTGCTTTTATGACTGCATGTTAACTCCATTAAGTTTTAATGCATACTGGAATGCTGTGAATGACAAGTGGCAAAAATTGCTTTGAAACAATTCCTTGCTGTGACACCTAATGGAGGACATTGCTTTAACAGTTTATTTCAATAATACAAACTTCTGAGAGACTGCAAATTAAGTGTTCCAAATGAGCTTTAAATATAGCTCAAGAAGTTTCGGTTTTAATGGACAAAGCCTGTTCCCACTAAATGTACCCTTGTACATACAGCATTTCAAAGCCAAGAGGGCTTTAAAATAAAATAAAGTGGCAAGTTTGAGGCTCTTAGTGTCAGAGTCAGACAAGCCAAGCAGTTGTAAATTAAGCTGATCTCAGTATTAAAGAAATTTCTTTGCATGAACTTTTATGTTCCTCTTCACTCTGGAAACTGAAGTTATTCCCTTGAGAAGGTAGCTGGCTTCTAAGGCATTTGCTGAAGCACGAAAAATAGATGACTACTTGAATCATTTCCAGATAACAAAGTATCTTTATTTAAAATCTGATTTTCATTAATGCTCAAAGTGCAGAAAAAGAAAATTAAATTCAAAGAAACTTATAAAAGCTTCTTGTAAAATAACAGTACTCCTCAGTAAAAGTTTAGGTTAATAACTACAGATTAGTCAAGTCTATAAGGCTAGACTGAATCATAACAAGAACTGGTTTTTGCAGTATTTCCTTCTTTGGTAAAACCCAGAACGTATCACTTTTCATTATGAGGTAAGCAAAGTTTGCCAACGAAGATTTTCTTTTAAACTGAAAAGGATACAGAAAATGAACAGCAAACAAGAACAAAAAAAAAATAGCTGTCACCTTCGAAAGTCTGTGACAAATCAGGGCAAGTCAATGAAATAAGTCTCCCATCTCTGAATGGTCTCTTTGTCCAAGTGGCTGCAATGAACAATCTGATCATAACCCTCATGTAGTGTCATGTCTGGCATTCCTTCTGGGTGCTTTGGATGCTTTAGGACCTGGCAAATGCCATTGAATCAAACTTCTGCTGTAGCCCAGTGAGATACTGGGTTTTGAGGCCCCCACTGATGGTACTGACAAGAACTCTGGTGCTTACAGCAGAGTTTAAAGAGCTGTCTGTGCCAGCCCTGACACACAGACACACAATACAGGACTCTGTCTCAAACTTACCTCCTCTCAAAGGCAGAAAAAGCAGCCAGGAGCTGTTAGTACAGTGAGGAGCATGGGTAAAATCTTTAGTTATGTACTGAGAGCACTCAGGTAATTGGAGCTCCAAGATCTTCTTGCCTTTACCTGCAGTACTTGAGTCTTCAGGTAGATAAATAGAATGTCAGAGGCTTCTGATGACTTGTATTTTAATTCCTGATGATTTGTAATTTAACTGCTTAACAAAAATGGTGTCTACTAAGCAGAAAATTATTTCTACTTGTAATTACTGTAACTTTTATTTCATAATTGCTACAAAATCAAGTTATAAAAATGTATTTTTAAGGATATGCTAGTGTTACTATTCAAAAAAATCCCAGCAAATATCACATAAATGGTTTTATTCTCATAAAAAAGTCAACAATATAAAATATTTTAACATTCTTTCTGTTTAAATACTGGTGACAGATTATGCATTTCCTCAAATAAAGTGCTGTTTTTACAAATAGGTACTTTGTTTTTACTTTTACTGCTGTTCTAACCTCATAATATTGAATAGATAAAGTATATTTTGGTTATTAAGAATGCAGCATTACTTCTCCTTTCTATTTCTTCCCATAAAATCATTAAATATTCAATCTGGACTTCTTTATCTGTATCCAATCAATAGAAACATATTCAGCTTCTGTATTTCCCTACGTAGAAGGCGTCACAATTTGTGGTGGCCTTCTTGTCTTCTTCTGTGCTTTTGTTGCTCTTGACTTTGCCCATGTAGGTCTCCCATGGGTTCTTCATCAATGGGTAAGAGTGGAATGAAACATCCATCTTTCTGCATGTCCATCCATTCTTCCTGCTCTTCTGACTTTGTGCTTCTTAAATCCATACCACTGACACCTTGACCAATTGAACACTCAGGTTGAACTATAGAAGCAATCTCTTTATTATTTTCTTTGACTTTCTGTGGTTTTGCATTTTAAGCACATTACTGAAAAAAATCCTATGTCAGTGTAGTCAGGACTAACTTTTCAAATTCTCATTTGTATGGATTTGTATGAATTTACTTAGTCAGATGCCAAACTTCACCATAAAAAAACCAGAACAAAACCACTTTGGTTCCAGTAGCTACCTTTTAGAAGAAACAGCCTCTTGTGGTTTTAAATAGCAGCCAGGAGCTGTAAGAGAAAGAAAAAAAAGAAGTCTGAAAAACTGCAACCAGCAAGACTCACAGCTGTAAACAAGAGAGTAATTCCACAACTACTGGAAACAGGCTGGCATTTCCCAATGTACTTGTTATACCAGTATCTAACAGTTTGATCCTGTAATTCATTTTAATCATCTTAAGCCATCTCCTGTAAGGAAAATGTATAAAAAGTCAAACTCATGTGTGAAAAGGTCACCTACTGCCACAAAGTTTCAAGAATCCCTCTTTTCTCAATGTGCATCTTTCCAGTAAATGATTGTCTGAATCCTGTATGATTTTTTTATGCAAGTCTGTATTGTTTTTGCTCCTATTTTTACTTCTCTCTCCTCTGGATAATTTCCACTTGACATTTTTGAGTCTGAATCCAAAAATGAAAAGTCAATCCACAAACAACTCGGTATCTGCAGATACATATGTATCTATCAATATATGTAACATACTAGAATATGTAAAAAGAAACCGGAAAACCAGAATTTCCACTACCTATAGACTGAAAGGCATCATATTCTTTTCTCATCATAGGCATAGCTAGTCTTCATTTAAACTTTTGTCTGGAGAATATTCACAGTTTATTCTTTTGATATCTATGTCCTGCCTTTGTTCATTGTCCCTACCAGATATTTGGATTTTCTCTTTTCTTTCCACCCATCAGAAGTGTTGTTTAGATGGGAGAGAGCAGCTGGATGCCTGTCCAAGTGACAAGGCTCATCTTTTCTTTCAAACATTTCAATAAATTTGGCATTAGAAGGCAAACTAATTTAACTGGTAGCTAGCTTTACCTACAACTAATCTTAATGGTTCCTTTTCATAATCAGTTTAAGAAATGTCCGAGCAGAAAAAGATTGTGTCCTTCTGAGTATAAACCTTGGATGCTCTCTTGTGTTTTTCATGTCATTTTTGTAGAAATGGAAAATTCTACTGCAAGCCATAAATGGGCAAGGGAACTTCGATGAAGTTTTTGCATTTTTTTATCAGATGATTTAACATGTAACACTTCGTTACACATCTCTTATAACTAGCATATAGGATTTTATGTCTGCTCTTCTGAAGGAAATGATTTCTTCTTCCCCCCCCCCCCCCTTTTTTTTTTATAAGAATCCACATGGCCTTTTTTCAGCTTTCCATTCTTGATTTGGCAAGTGTGTGTTGAAATGCAACCCTGCCTTCTTTGGTGTCATTTGTTTCAATTAACCTGCAGACCACTGCCAGATCTGTTCAACCTCTTGACAGCACTCAGTTAATGGGAGCATGAATCGTGACACAGCCCCCCAAAATACACTAAACCACAATCAGTCCTGGCAATTAGGCATTCAGAAAGTCCAATTTTCTTTTTTACCAGAATCATGTAGGCAGAAAGATCACCTCAAACCACAAACTGAAACTTTTCCTGGGATAATATTATTTGTTAAATCCCATTCTCTAGAAAGCTGGACTTTATCCTGCCACTTGCTGTTTTGCTGAAGCTGGAATCCAGACAAAGAAGCAGTATTTTGTTCCCCAGAGTCATTTTGCCTCATGCCTCCATGGGCTGGTCATCTGCTCTAAATGGTGAAGCAGCACAGTAATTTTGTATTTGCTGGACACATTCACTGGGCTATGAAGAAGCAGTATCTTCCTAATAGTTTCTCTTATCAAGGACAGGGTGCATTGTCAATTTTCCAAGATGTAATAGTAGCCAAACTACCAAAGTGTCAAAACTCACCAAAACGTTCACTCTTGGAATGCATAATTTTATCAGAATTTTCTTAAAATGGCCAGTTAATTTCCATAAAAAAGAGAGATGGAGGCAACGTTCCCCATGCAACTACTGTTTGCCTATTCAGAATTTATGGTGCCTCCAAAAGTAATGGAAGCCAGTAACCTCTGAATCATTTACACTGCTCTGCCTTACGCAGGTCAGGCTAGGACTGGAGCATGGAATTCACACAGCCTACCAAGTGTACCTGGCATGGGGTGGGGAGGAAGGATTCCATTTCAGAAACCTTCTTTAATGTGGAAGTCTGAGATATCTTAACCTGAAGTACTAGCAAAAAAGAATACAAAAATATACACAAAACAAGTAATAGCAAATTTCTAAGATGTGCTAGAGAAGCAGAAGGATTAAGCAGCTGAATTGCTGCGTGCAGAGCACAGGTTGTCATTTAAATTGCCACATAATGAGATGTGATAACAGTGATGCAAATCTTTTTAATGGTTCAACAGGAAATGTAGGGAAACAGAGACCACTGAGATGGACAGAATTACTAAACAGATTAGTAAAAAACTCTAACAATCTGAAATTTTATGGAAAACAATCAAGAAGTGATTTTAGAAAATCCCTTCTTGATTGCCTCACCAACCTACTAGAACTCCTTGAAGGTGCCAACAGTCTTGTAGACAAAAAGAGGTCCGTTTGATGCTTGGATTTTGACAAGGCATTTCACAAGGTCCAAGGTTAGCCCTTAAGATAATAAGGAACCCACAGAGTAAAAAAAAAAAAAATTCTCGTGTGGAAAATCTGTTAGGGAGGCAGAGGACAGAAGGTTGCAGTGAACAGTGACTTTTTTTCATAGTAGAGAGATTCACCCCGAGTATTTCACAGGGATCTGCATGAGGATATTTGGGATATGAACAGTATATTCAATATGTGATTTTTGAAAGGGCATATAGAATGAAGGGACAAACCTTCCTAAGTTATCTGTGTAAATAAAAAGTAAGGTAAACAGAAGGCTGGCAAATAGACTTAATGTGAAATCTGTGCCTAAACAATAAGATAGCGACAAAATTTGGTGAAGATTAAGATGAAGTAGTATGAAGTAAGGCAAATGGAAATGAAATGTATGTGTGTTTATATAAAATTATAGGCTGTGAGATCAAACTCGGTAGATCAGCTGGGTTGTAAGAGGTAATTCAAATTAATACAAATTTAGTCTTCAGTTGCCACCAACACAGCAAAGTACCAGAAATAACTAGGAAAAGGCAAGAGAACGGGAAGCAGAGAACATGACTGAAAACAAACACTACTGTCATGTAAATCCATAATATGCCTACATACTGAATCCTGTATGCTAAGCTGGTATCTCCCAAGTCTGAAAAGATAATAGCAGAAGAGGAAAAGAGGTTGGAAAAACTGTGGTATAGGGAATGACAAAGCAGCCTATAAGCCTTCCCTTTGGAAAAGAACATGAATGAAGAAGAATATCACAGTGATCTGTAAAATCATCAGTGGCATAGATGCAGTGAACCGGAAACTACTGCTCACCATATCTTCTGATCCAGAACAATGAATGGCAAGTTCACAGCAAATGAAAGCAAGCAGCTCTTCATATCAGTGCCAGATGAGACTGGATGAAAAAGTTGAACACAACTGTATGGACCTTGGATCTGACTTGGTACAGCTGCTCTAATGTTCTAAAATATTACACATTTCTGGAAAGTACTTCAAGTTGCAGAGACTGCATAAGGATTCCACTGCTACTTTTTACAATAAAAAGCAGCTTACCTGGTGCAGAAAATTCTTTTAGCTACATGTTCTCTTCCTCTTCTCTGTTAGTTCCTCTGCTTCTGTTTCACAGCCAAATCTGTATCATGGAGCTCTTACACACAAAAACCCAAAAGACAGATCTCTGATGGCAGCCTTCTTGCAGAGTCTTGCCAAAATCTCAACAGGAACAACTGTTGCCTCCATTCTTACAAAAGGATATTCTCCCCAAATCTGAGCCACCATTCTTGTCCTTTGATGTCTTCAAGACATTTAACATCAGCAAGTTGCTTGGAGATAGATTACACCTCTATGCTTCTTTGGTTCTTGAGTAATTACAGTTCTTTGTACCATGTAATCAAATCCTAAACAGCTTCTGTTCACCTAGTAATATCTACAGAAGAGGCTCTTCAGCTCTGGGATGTTACCAAGAGACATCCAGAAGTTCCCACACATGATGACTATGCTGAGAATGGAAGTTGCACAATGCGTACAGGGTGTGATAGCGGCTTTCAGCCAAGCAGACTACACAGAATACTGAAAGTAGCCCACATTCACTAATTACCCCAGCAATGCCCAGTTTTCCCCAAGTCATGAGTAGGTCAACAGTTAGCACCTGCTTTCACATAGCTAGTGAAATGCAGCTGATTGAGATTGGAACAACTGGGACTAGCTCATTATTAAGGTTTCCTAAAGCATACAATACCTGAATTATTTATGAATGTTAAACAAATGAAATTATTTTGTGAGTGGATGAAAGCAGCAAAATAAACAATTGAAGAAGAAGCACTTTCAACCTGGTGAACTTCTCAAGGCTATTCAATGGCTTTCGTTGTTTCTACTAAAACATGGATACAGAAGTACATGTGGGAATAGGTTACAGCCTATGCTTTAATCTGGAGTAACAGATGAGTATCTGCCTTGGTTTCAGGTGGCTGGCAGGACAGAGGTTTACTGTTTTTATATCTGAGAGTGTAGGAAATGTATTCAATTATTACAGGTCAGCAACATCTTCCTGTACGTTTTGGCTACAGACAGTACATTTTAAAAGGCAGTTTCTCCAGTCTGGCTAGCAGGTAACACTGGTTCACGGAATACACGTATTCCAAAGAAACCAACTATAGATAATCATATAAAAATACCAGCTATGCAAAAAAACCTAAATGCATACATACATACATAAAAATATAATTAACATAGCTCCTAAACCATTATGCTAAATTGTAAACCTTGAATATATTTATTATACCTGATCATACTAAAGTATTTCCTATAAAGAGCATGCAAGTTAATTATGTATCATATAGGAACACCTCCCACTGATGCTACATATATATATATATATATATATATATATAGACACTATAGACAGTAAACTGTATACTTTGGTTTGCTATACTTACATCCATTTTCTGTGTTTAGTATTGCACAACAAAAATCTTATCCTTATTTCAGATAGTAATGAAGGGTGTACAAACATCTCACAGATACCTCTAGTTTTTATGCTGAAATCTCTACAGTCTCAGAGACACACATCATTAGCCAGGAAAGCAGCTAACTGGCTTGTTGTCACATTCTGTCTTCCAGCCAGTATTAAATAAAATGTCCACAAATTTGGACATTAGGAAGAGTCTTTCACAGAAAAAGTAGACATTGGCAGGGGCTGCCAAGAAGATGATGGAGTCACCATCCCCGGAGGTGTTTAAGAAAAGACTGGATGTGGCACATGGTGCCATGGTGTGGTTGGCATGGTGGCGTTGGGTCATAGGTTAGACTCTATGATCTCAGAGGTGTCTTCCAACCTAAAGTGATTTTGTGATTCTGTGATTCAAGCTGTAATTCATTCTTCAACTAATTTCAGGTGCTACTTACATTGGGAATGACCTGGTGGTCGTGTGTTACTGACACTACTCTCAAAGGAAGAGTGGAAGTTGTGTATAGTTTCTTGTAAAATCTGTCTCTCTCGACCCTGCAAAAGAACAATAAAATAAAATAAAGTATTCTTAAAATTCTGTTTAAAAAAGTAATTTATTAAGAGTACAAAACAAATGTGTAAATATGTGTGTCTATGTCTATACTGAAATATACTATTAGAAATAATTACAAATCCTTACCTTACAGTCATATATTGAAAACCTTGTAGTAATCTTTTCCTGAAACTACCAGACAACAATAGAAACATTTTCATTATTTTCTTCCTATTATTATGGCATATCTTAGTATGAAACATCATCCACCTCCCCTAATTTTTAGTCTCATCACTACTATTGATCTTGACTTAGGAAATTTGTCTTTGTGTTTTGTTTGTCTGAACTTTCACTATCAGAGAGCGAATGGACCTCAAATCTAAAAAAGCTGCTGAGAAGCATCAGCAAGCCTAATCAAAGAAATGTTCCAGTACAAAATCCCTCTGAAAAGAGCACTGTTTATTGTACACAATTCTTAGCAAATTTGTTTATATCGACATAATATTCAAAGGCAATAAAAGTGTAAGAAATGAGAGAAGAGCTATTCACCTAAACACAGAAGAATCAAAACCTGCTATGTTAACCAAAGAACACTTTTCCTCTTATACTGTATTCTCTAGCTGCACTATTGGAGCCAGATGATTCTTTTTAGCACTGCTGAAATCAATATTCAGAAACTTCAATATTGCTCATGTTTACAAGTAGCTTATTCACTGGACTAAGAAAGAGTTATTGAAGGAGAACAGGAAGCACCACAAAGGAAGACTTTTCACTAATCAAATACATGAAATACTTTGTTTGGAAAAAATTAGTTTAGCTTTTCTAACTAACATCTGCAATGAATTTCAAAATGCATGTTGAATTAATTATATGAAGAACCTTGAAATAATTTACTAAGTACAGTACTTAAAAATGGTACCTTTCCTGCATTCAGTTCAGAAATAGCTGCCAAAATTTGCTGCCTTGATCCATCCGTTTTAATACCCAGCTCTTTCAGATCACCATCAGTAAGTGTGAGAAAAGCTTCCATATCCACCTGCATATTAAAAAAAGAAGAAATAAAAGAAAAAAAGTTAATACAAATTTACCTATGCAAAGATTCATTATTACAGGTTAAAAGTTGTTTGTTGGTTTTTTTAATTGTATAGCCTTAAAATAAATATTGTGCAAAAAGAATTTTTAATGAATTACCAGCACCAAATGGTGCTGGTAATTCATTAAAATTACCACTTGACCACTCTGTTGTAAGGCTTCTAATCTGCTGTTAATCATTCAACTAATCACGATAGTACATCTAAAATATTAAAGGATTTTTAGTTTTTTTTCCATCAAGTTCTATTAATACACAATATATTGTCTCCACAGAAATTCCTTTGCCTACAGTAGCAGCTACTTGAATAAACCTAAGGTTTCTCATTTTTCTTCACCCTTTCCCCCTAAGTATTTTCGGAATTTCAAAATATTATGTTTACTTTTCCAGTGTCTCCTGAGAAAAACCTGGGTTTTGTTCATACATCAGTTTTTATTATAACAACATATCCATAGGGCTGCAATAAGAACAAATATCTAAAACTTTTCATCTTGATATAACCTTCACACACTAAGCATATTAATTTCTACACAATGCTCCCTTGCCTATCATTCAGGGGAAAAATAATAACTCAATACACTGTGATGCAGCTAAATTGTCTGGGCTTGTGCTGAATTTCAAACTCTGTAGGAATGTCAACTTAGTGCATTAACTGTTTATTACCCTTCTCTTTGACCAAATAAACACACAATATTTGCTCACATCTGATCCTGCCTTAAACATTGCAACAAATTAATTTTACTTATTTTCAGCAACATTTCCTTTCACTGCATCCTTCAGCAAGTCAACGTCACAGCTCTCATCTACCACAATGCCTATAGCAGCCATCTCAGCGACTCACACCCTGCTGTTCTCCTTCTGAAAATGAGGTTCCAGCTGTGATTCCAGAGATGATACAGTATGTCCTATGATCTGTTTAGCCACATTGGATACTGACATATATAGAAAAAGCAGTGTTCCAACACAGAGAAAAAAAAAACCCTAGGTATACAAAAGTTGTAAGTTAAGTGTAAAAAGCTCTATTTGCAGTATTCTGGAGAATGCCACAAATATCACTTGGTTCATTTTTCAAAGTTCTCTCTGCAACAAGGAATGATTGTAGAACTTGATTCTGGATCACAAATCACATGCAATGTGTTATACCCTACTTTCATTAAAGCAGTAAAAAAAAAAATCTTTTAGAAAAGACATACCTCCTGTTCCTCAAATATAGGCTGGTACTTCTCAAGAGACAATTTTTTAAGGATGCCAGTCAGCTCATCTGTAATGACAGAATAAATAAATAAATAAATAAATAAATAAATAAATAAATAAATAAATAAAGAAAGAAAGAAAGAAAGAAAGAAAGAAAGAAAGAAAGAAAGAAAGAAAGAAAGAAAGAAAGAAAGAAAGAACCCCATAGATTAGAAAATATTGTAATGACCTCAGCATTAAAAACTGAAAATATGCATTAAAGACTATATTTCCCATAGTCATTTATGGTATGGAAAAACCAACCTCATTTATTCTCCATCAGAAATTGAAACAACAGCTTACTCTGTTCTCACCTACTTACATATACTGTAATTGCATCTAGTCTTACCTTGCTAGGATAAATAACATTGTATTGCCCTTTCTACCCCATTAAAATAATCTTACAAAACCAAACCAGTAAGGACAGCTAAGGCACTTCAATGCCTAAAATGCAGGTGCTTGGCCCCAAATGGCTGATCCAGATTGTACAGGTTAGACAGCACAACTCCTCAAGCAGGCAAGGAACTGAAAGGCATATTTCTATGTCACAGGAAAGCAAAGTGTAAAGCAAGCAACCACACACCGGCCTGTTCAAAAAAATGCTACAATACAGGTCTTCCTGAACCCTCCTGTCACGTGCCCAACATCCAGGCATCTTGAACACAGACAGCTGAAGTCCAGCTAAGACAAAAACTGGACAGAATTTAAGTTTTACAAGCTCACATTCCAAGGCTAAGAGCACTGAATATTGTCTTTTCTCTCAAAGTCTAAGGAAATTAAATGTTGCAGGACCTGACAGAGACTCTTCCCACACATTTAAAATGTGATTAGCTAAAAAGCATAAGTGCACTTTCAGAATAACCTGACATTATCTCTCTTAATTACACACTACCTCTCTCAGCTAAAGTTTTCTTTTTATTACTTTGCTGTCATGAGTAACTGTTTTTTCCCCTTAAGCACCTAAGTGGTCAGTAAAGCTAAGAAGTCAGAATCAAAATGAAGAACATGAATTACATTATAAAACAAAACTATATTTAAGATTCTGCATACAAACTCACTTTCATTTCAGAGACATCACTCGTTCATTTCCAAACATACTTTGCTTTCATTTATTTCACTTCTTTGTCTCTTGACTTTGCCTTTTTTCATCATCACTAGAAACATGAAAGAGAATCTCATACTCTAAGCTTGGCAAAAGACATCAAGTACCTTGAGATAAACACACTTTTGTGTACTATTTTGGAAGACTTCTTTACATAGGAGAGTCCAAATACAGCTGAAGAGAAAAATTCTAGTTGAGTCTTATTTTCTGCTAGGGTTTTGTTTTGTTTGGTTGGTTTTTTTTAAACCTTAAGTTCAACTAACTTGGTAATGCCTAACATGATTTGCAAAAGTTGACATAGTCTCAGATTGAAAGCTTTGTACCCTGACATTAATCCATGGGAAAAGGTAATCAGTTTTAAGAATGTATCATGTATGGGAATTTCTTCGCACTGTTTGATGAAAAAATATCTTAAAGAAACAGAATTTGCATTAGAAGACCCAATTAGATATATTATTAACATTTTTTTCTTATAAGTTGTTAGTTACCCTTCTCATTTTTCATCATGTTGGTGTCCTTATAACTGTAGGCCATGATATGGGAAGAAACTTCAGGTTTTCTGAGCTTGGTCTTATTGTCATAAACAACTATAACACCAAACACCTTTCACATACAGAGAACACTTTCAGGTGTAGGCCCTTCATGTTTTCTCTTCCTCTACCCCTCTTCCAGTTCCTGTATTATTTACATTAAGGCTGAACAAAACCTGATACCTCTCAGTTTTACAACTCTTAATTAACATGTTTGTCCTTTGCTTTACCACTCTCATTTGCTCTACACTTACCTTGTTTCCTTACCTCCATCCCTGGAGCAAACTAAGGTTCTTGGAGCTCTTACTGCTTTTGCCATGTTCTCCTATTTAGCACCTCCTTTTATACTATTCTACACTAGTAAGTTAAGATTACCTTTCTCCAAGTTTTCAGAGC
Source organism: Cettia cetti (assembly GCA_013401135.1). Taxonomy (NCBI): domain Eukaryota; kingdom Metazoa; phylum Chordata; class Aves; order Passeriformes; family Sylviidae; genus Cettia; species Cettia cetti. Next base: position 36,546 of record VZUI01026966.1, on the reverse strand, counting down.
CTTCTTTTACTCTCACATGGTTTCGTCTTTCATGATTCTCTGCATCACTGGCTCTCAGAATAGGGCCAAGCTGCTGATGGTCCACCAAGTGGTTGCCTAAAAAGAAACAAAGAACACCTCTGAACGCTGCTGCCTACTCTTCCTTCACAGTAAGGACTTTGCAGAGTCAATGCAAATCAATTTTCTTATTCATTTAAGTTCACTTGAAAGAAAAGTTAACACTGCAGACCTTCTGTTCTTATTCTTCTGATTACTGCTCGGTATAACAACATTTGTACTGCTGCTGAATCAAACACCAGATTGATAAGAGAAGCCCTTGAATTAAAGGAGTACTTAACTACAAAAGCTTACAAACACAACCCAGAGTAACTCGTGCTTCTGACAAACAACCTTTACTGTGCTTTAAGGGAACTCACAGTATCCTGGCATTAGTGCACAGACACAAAATCGAGCCTCGCTGGATGAGATGAGAGCAGCTGATGGCTTGGGGAACTTGCCTCGTTATCCAGCTGTGAGTTCTCTTCCTTTCATGCATCTCTAAATCAGCAACTCTTATGTTACCAAGACATCATTTAAAAATGGCACTAAATGTGAAAGGATTTGCTCCAGCAGTCACTAGAATATGTCACAGCTAATCCATGAGAAAGAGGGCAGAAAAAGGGTCAAGTATCACCTGTCTTCAGTTTCAAATGGAATTACAGTGTTAATGGACAAAGATGGCGTGAGTGAAAACAAACCAAAATAAACCAAAATCAATACAGACAATTTCAGAAAAAAACAGACATAGTAAAAAGTGTCTCTATGTCTTATTTAAAAGGTCCTGAGTCATGTTATTCTCTTCACTTTTTTTGAGATATTTACAAGAGAAAACAAAGTTATTGATAGCCGGTTTCCAATGCAGTAAAATGACTTTTTAAAAGTTGTCATTTAGATCTAAAAGTCTAATTTAAAAGGTATTAATCTTACTGGAAAAGTAACATTATCATTCTTCCTTATGACTTGAAGTTACAAAGATGTTGTAATAAGGTTATTTTCATGATTTAGAAAAATAAATGCACTACAGCTCCTAATCGATTTCATGTAGCTATGACTTCCTATGCACAAAAAATGTATCTCTGCAGTGATGTGCTTCCCTGCATTTTCTAAGGAAAAGGAAAAAACCTAGTGTGGAGAAAGTGCATTTTGTACCCTCAGCAAAAGGTGAAAAACAGAACTTAAGCCATGAAGGGGGAAAATATGGCCATGTAGAGTGGCCTACCTACATAATCTATGCTTTGAGGTGACACCAGTCTCTTGTAAATGGAAAGAATCACAGGTTTGGGGAGAGAAACAGGCAGTTAGTGCAGGAACACCAATCTCACTGTAAGAAACACCATAATATATTTTCTAGAAAGAAGAGAGACCTCATTCTCATCCAGATAAACACTAGTTCAGTATAGTTATAGCTTTTCTTGATGAATGAATCTCCTGTAATTACAGTGAGCTACTCACCATCCTCTGTAATAGTACCACTGCTGGAGCCGTTGCTCTTGGCATGTCTGTGAGAAGAAGAGACAGAAGACTCTGCGTTTTGAACCTTAGGAGATGGGGAAGGTGATGGAGAAGGTGTGAGAGTTGGTGATGTGCTTTTAGACGTAGATGAAGCCCCAGATGGAGGTCTCTTGCTCATCTCCAGTTTTTGCTGCAGTTAATGATGCAATCATTTCAGTTAAAAAAAAAAATAAAAAAATGTTTGCCTATACATGATGCTTCAATATTACTTAAGTTGTATTTCATTTCTGAGAGCCTGTAGTCACAACTAGAAGTTTCATCTTGATCTGAATTATTGAAATAATTGGAGCAATTATCCCAGATGAAAGTCTCTCTCCTCAAAATTATCAAGATAAATACATTTATTAAGGTTGTAATTTTGTAATAGGAAAATTATTTCTTGTAAAGAAATACTGTCCACAAGCGCTACAATTACTCTTTCTCTAAAAGAACTATCATGGTTTAAGTAGAGGTGGCACCTATACATCACACAGCTTCTCACTCACCTCCCCACCTCCCTTGAAATAAGTAAAACTTGCAGTTGAGATAAAAACAGTTTAATAACAGGAACACAGTAAATTACTTTGACTTGAAAATAGGGATTTTCAGAGATTTAAGTCTCAATTAAAGATTTGCAAAGCATACGAGATGCTAATTTAAGGTAACATTTCATGCTGGATTAACCAGAAATGTGTAGCAAGCACAAACTAAGTTTTGGGTGGATTAAATGCCTTGCTGCACTGGAATGGAAGCTTCCAGCCAACCCTCAAACTTATTATTACCTAACAAGAGTCAAGTGATTTATTAAGAATTTTGCAAATATTTAACACATATGGAGGTATGGAAAACAGGAGAATACATGAGTTAAAATGGGTAATAATATATATATGTACACATATCAACAGTCTTTTCCAAAAACAGTCAATGCACCTCATCTCCTAAATTCTTTGATCTACAAATACATTTTGATGTCTGTACTGAATGAACCAAAGATAATTCCAGAATTCAGAGTTTAATTCTAAATACTTTTTTCACTCAGTCTACTACAATAAACTGATAAAAAAGTTGATCTGGGTAACAATGCAAGAAATGAGAATGACAATGGTTGTTCTGTCTTTACAATTATGCTTCTGTGCTGTAGCATAGATGGAACGTTTCTACTTAATGAAAGAGATGCAGGTTAAAAAGATAAAACTCACTTGAGTGGTAACATTCTTCCATTACTCTATCCAATGTCAGAATGTAATACTTCCTTAGCCCTGCACTGAATTGACTAGAAGTAATGTATCATGAGAGCTCCCTGAAGAGCATCATGAACTCATTTCAACTTTCTGTCCCAAATTTCCATTTAAATTTTTATTGGCCATTTGTGTTGCAGAATGGTCTTCCCTCCCCAGGACACTGTCTGCATTTATTTAAATTACATATATCATCCTGTAAAATGTTAATAATTTTTTTCTTTTTTTTCTTTTTTTTCTTTTTTTTCTTTAAAGCTTGCATGATTTACCTCCTCATGGATAAGTGTTGCAAAATCAGTCCAATATCACTGCATTTTTAGATCAGCTATTTCCAAGTTTAGACAGCATGATCTTAATGGGAGAACACAAGCCATTCTTCAATGGATATAGATATTAAATTTCCCATTTACATTGCTGATTACAATAACACACTGCTAGCTTCTGCAGCCTTTGTGGATCATATTTGATTGTGTTCTCCTAACAGCAATCTCAAAAAATCACCTCAGTTGTGTGATACATGAATATCTATAGTGAGATCCGCACTATGACATGTTTTGTTACTGGTGGATAGAATGAAACTTGTGCAGACATCTAAGCAAAGAACATTGAAAAAGCTGTTGCCTTTCCAAAACAGTGACATAAATGTTGTTTAAAAATCTTTTCAATAGTACAATGCACAGCCTTTCCAGAAGATGATCTGCAGCACATTGCAATTCACTGCTCTTTTATCCCTTAATGTATCCTACTGTGAGTGGAAACAGTAGTTAAACTTCTTACTGGCAGCATTGTTGCAACAAAAGGTCACAAGATCTGCAGCCCAAAGCTCACTGGCACAGGTATTATCTCTTGGTGGGATGATTAATACAACTGGAGAAAAATGAGACTTTTGGGGGGCACACAAGGAGCTCTTCTGAAATTATTTCCAAGCTAAAAACAAGCTGAGAGGACATGCTGAGAGTTTAATTAAAACATACTTGTCAGACCACCTCTGAAAGAAAAAGCATTTGGTAGCTGCTCTGCAGAGAAGACTTAAATGAGGGAAGAAGATGATAAAAGGGTTTTGTCTCCAGGAAAAAGAGGTGGATAATTTATAACTCAGGGAGCAGTTACACAGGATAGAAAGGGAGGAAAGATTACCATATGCCAAAGAATTGGTATAAATGCTCAGACTCCAGTGGTCCAGCTGAATTAGAAATTTTAGCTCCCAATAGCATCTTTGAAAAGCAACCTCCAGTACTCCCTCCAGAATCAGGACTGACAGATCAGAGACAAAGTGACTATTCATAGAAACTGTTTCAGCAACAGCAGTTGCACCTTTCTCTGATTTTTATCCTCCAGAAATTTTCACGTAATTTCTGAACAAATTTGCAAATTTGCAATTGCAAAACTTTATCATTTTTATTTACTGATAAAATACAAATATTGTGTACTGTTGCCATATAAGACAGCACAGAATGAGATTGCAAAAGTATTAATTTTATACTCTGGTCTTTTTTGTTTCCTCAGGCAAAATTTGAAGAATCTCACTGAAAGATGCAAAGAAAACAAACAAAACTGCTTGAAGATTACATAAGCATAAGTTGGAGAAATTTTGCTCTTGCTCACTTATTCTAAGATTTCCAGAATAACAGGCATTAGAACATAAACCCCAAATTATGTGTTTTCCTTCTCTTGCTTTCTGAAATGCAATGTTTCCCTATGTAAATAAACCCATCAATTTCTCAATAGTGTGTCACATCTTCTGCTATGATGCTTTCTAATTTGTGTCTCTGCAGATCTTGAAGATTTAAAATCTTAATTGTCAAAAATGTTGTACAAAGCAGTTAAGAACTTCAAAGCACATGAACAGAAAATGTGCAGGTTATGAGGGTAAAGCTTTCCCAGGGAACTGACAGGTAAGTCAGCACAGACAGTACGGCCTCAGGAGCAGAACTTGACTCTGGTGATGGCCTACAGTCTAAAAGTAACATTTCAGGTAGCAGACTGGTTACATACCTATTGTTGTGGTCAGCATATCTTGGTACAAATTATGTCATGCTCTGCAACCAGGTTGAGCCTTTGAAGGAAAATTAGCTAGAGAAACTGACTATACCTCTTCAGGGTAAAACACAGGAATAACTACCATAAAACACTGGATCTGGACCATAGAAAGAAATAATGAGAAACCATAACAGTGCAAATCTACCCTAAGATCAAGCATTACATTTACTGTTTTTTTAAAATAGAGTGAAATTGAAATTAATAATAAAGTAAAATCATGTTTTATTACTAGGTTTCATCTTGTGTGAACTTACACTTAAAAGTAAGGTTTGTAGAGCTGAAAAGCTTCCACTAACGTAACAAGTGTTCAACTCTTTTTTGGCTGTGCAATGTTGTGCATCAGCCACCCATGACTGAGATATGACCTATTAGCCAATTTAGAAGCACAGAATTTTACATTCCCCATTACCTTTACAACATGTCCATTGCCAACAATCTGAGCACACTGCAAATCTGACACAGTAGATGAAGGAGTTGACTGGACTGGACTGTGCTGCTGGCTGGGTTTCTGTTCAGGTAAGCCTGCTGCTTTTCTTCTTTGGGCTGCAATCTGAGACAAAACATTATCTGCACTGCCACCTAAAACAAAAAATAAAACAAACTCAGTTAAGGAAACCGTAATTTTGAAATATTTGTTAACTCTCAAAAATTAATTTTCATTTAAAAACTGACTGTATGAAGCAAGAAACAATTTCAAGGTTCAGACCTCTTCAGCAGCTTCCAGAATAAAGAACAGAAATCAGTTGCAGAAGAGGGTAGGCAGCCCTTCACACACAGAGCTGACTTTTATACCCTCAGACATAGCTTTCTTGAGCCACTTCACCGTTTCAACAACTACCAGGTACAACGCACACAGCTTTGGTTTTAATTGAAAACTGATTTTTATTTTAAACAAAAAAGTAAGCAACATGCATAGGAGTCAACTCTATGACATGTATGATGCAATGAGTCAGCATCCACCTGATTCACCATGGGTGGATCGAGCAAAATGTGCTTTAGTTGGGCTGACCACTGACACTTCTGTAACAGATGTGATGCTCTTCTTCCCTTACGTAGATGTTCAAAGTCCAATGCCATGTCTGCTAAATTAAGAAAAGTTTTGCTTCTACAATGGTAGGAGTGCTCGTAAAAGGTTTAATATCTTCTACCATCATCACAAACACTGATTTTTTAACTGAATCAGATACAAATTACTTTCTTATTAAAAATGATACCTGATCTGTTATGCAGTTCTCCTCCATGCCTGTTAATTCCTGCAATGTTATTGGATCCACCAGAAGAATGGGGAGAATGGTTGAAGTTGTTGGAATTTGAAGGAGATGCTGGTCTTCTTGCAAATGCTGGTAATTTGACTGGTCTAGTACCTTTGCTAACAGATGTCTGGAAACAAAATGAAAAATAATTTGTTCTTTCTTGATTGAGAAAAATGAAGAACAAACTTAACTGCCATTTTGTTTATCCCAAGTTCTGAAACTTGCAGTGAAGAACAAAAGGGGTTATCAGAAAGAATCTTATTTTACATACACATATATACTGAATATATACTTATATAACTACATCTATACTGAATATATTTATCGAATGAAAGAAATTACACCATATTAAGCCATTAGTTCTTCTTAATGTTTGGCCAAGACAAATGAGCATATATGATGCACCTGAGATATGATACACACAGTATTACGAACAGTGGGGAAGAAAAAAAAAAGTATCACACATGAAATTTTTTTCCTGCAGAATCCTTGTTTTGTCTCTCTCATCTTACAAAACAGCTACCAACCTCCCATCCATCATATCTGTTTCTTACAAACTAAGTTGCAAGAAGTGATATAAACTTGTTCTCCATCGGTTGCATTTTTATGTTCCCAGCAATCTAAACAGCCAGCTGCACCACATTATTAAGTTTTATTAGCTGAGGCACTACTGATCTAGCTATACACGACCCAAATCCTCAGCCACATCCTCTTTCATTTCTTTTGCTTTTACACCATTGGCCACTGCCAGCCATTTGACATATGAGCTTCTGTAGCTCAGCTTTTTCATGTTCCTTATCCTGTTGCTCAAATCACTTCTTCCATCCTGACTTACTGTTTCCTGGTTTCCTATACCTTCAGCAAGACCCTTTTTTCCTCCCAGAAGAACTGATGGCTAGTCTTCCTCTACTTTCCCTGCTCCTCACTTTATACACATGCCAATTATCCAGTTATGTTATCACAAACATAATCTTTTTTGGGATGATAAACACTTACCTTCCTGTCACTTCCCTTCTAATGCTCTGCCTTATTTCACCTAAATCACCTCAACTGGTATTAAGATAGCGTGCACTTAAAAATGGAAGAGAGAAAAAAATTCCTCCTAAATGTCTTTATTGTCCCATTTCTAGAACAAACATTGAAACACAGTTCTGGACTAGTCTTCTCTACATCTAGCTATTACAGTCTACAGTTGGGGAGTAAGCACTTCTCCTTTTTCTCCAACTATGAAAGAAAAGGCTGTCAAGGTTGTTTAATTTCCTGTCTCAAGATAAACCATCTATTTTTCTTTTGGTTTGCATTTTCACTGAAAACACTGTAGAATCAAGCAAGCTGCTTCTATAAAAAACCAGAAATATCCAAGACTTTTTCCAGTTTTACAGTACTTCCAATTTAAAGCTGTGTGCCTTCAAGTCCGCTTGATCACTACTTGCTACAGTTTTATCTATTAATTTTTCAGAATATTATGTCTGTATATTTGTCTTACTGATATTTCTTCCTTCCTGTTCAGTTCCTAAAAATTAAGCCATTTTCATTCTTTTTTTCTGTCCCTGGTCTTTTTCCAAATCAGAGAAGCTCCTACCACACTGTTGGTGGTTCCAGTTAACAGCAAAAAAAACAAAAAAAAAAAAACAAAAAAAAAACCAAATCCAGTTAACAGCAAAAAAAACAAAAAAAAAAAACAAAAAAAAAACCAAAAAAACCCACATCCACCCAAAAAACCCCAAAAACAAAAAAAAAAAACCCAAAAAAACTGCCACAACCCAACAAAAAAAAACCCCACAACCAACCAACCCCCTCAACAAAACAAAAAGACATACAAAATCAAAAACCTTCAAACCCCCCAAAAACCAAAACAAAAAAAAAGTTGTTTCATTTCATACAGAACTTTGTTTCATTATGTTCCTTCCATCCAGATGTGCATTCTTCCTAAGCAGCACTGCTTGAAAGGATAAGATATTGCTGAAACAGTGGATTAAAAGTAATTTCTAATCAGAAACAGAGCAGCTCACCAGTCAGCAGGGCCTGGGCATAACACAGTATTTTCATACACATTTAGTTTGCTTACTATATCAGAGTTGCCACTGCTGTTAAAATCATGCTTGATCGCTCTCTGTGGCCAGGCAGTTCTCATCTGTTCAGCTTTGCCATCTTTGCTGAGTCGGGTTCGGTCAGAATTCCAAAGCTCAAAGCTTGAGGGTGGTAAGAAAGGCGGTATCACTGCTTTCAGCTTATCACTGGGCAGCCTGGTAAACGGAGCACTACTCCTCAGCTGAGAGAGTGGAACAAAGAAAAGGTGGGGGAAAGAGTCACTTCTTAAGAAAGATTAATGGGAGCTGGTGATGTTTCAAAATTTTAAGTTAAGCAAAAAGATGAAAACACATTTAAACAGAACAGAAATGAGATGCAAAAGTACTATTTGAGAAGTACAACGCATAATAACAGAGAAACCAATGAATATTGTGGCACCCCTCAGTATCACGTTTATTCATTTGATACAATGAATATAGCTCATTAAGTGGCAGAAACTGTCTCTTCCTTTACTGTGCTAAATATTTCTCAAGTTGACTTTAACAAGAATAACAACCAATTTCCAAAGAAATAACAATGTAGCCCTCTCTGTATTTCCAGAAAGGATGCCTGGGAACAGTGAGCAACTGCATGTTCCTACTGTATGTGTACTGCAGAAAGAGATAAACACCACAACTGATTTTGCTCCCTGGAGTTCTGTCGGTCAGTCATATCAAAAGTTCTTACAAAAGAACTCAAACTTCTTACAAATGAACATAAAGATAATAACCAGCAAAATTTAATGACATCATCAGGGAGTAAGCTGAAGGAATATAAAGCTACAGCATAACAGAAGAAGAAATAGAATAACACAAATACACCTCCCAAACTAAATACTTCATGGTTGCCTCTACTAGTAATTTCACACCTCCATTCTACCATGTTCCATCCATGTTTTTCTCACTTCATACTGCTTGTCAGCAACTAAGCAGCTGTTCCATCCATTTTACTATTTCAATGCTGATCAAACAAAGGTATGGGTAACTCTTGAAAAAAGTCAGTACAGCTTCCATTTTGCACTACTTTTAGTACTTTCTAGTCTAAGAACTACTGGTGTATCAAAGCCTGTCAGTTCCTGTCTAGTGACTATAAACAAGCTCTTTCTCTAGAAGTGACTTGGTCAGGAGGCAAAAAACTGTAAAAATTATGGGAGCTACATGACCCTCTGAATTAGGCTGAAGACACCAAGAACACTGCAACATACCATAGCTGTCAATAATAAGAACACTGCAACATACCATAGTTGTCAATAATTCATCATCCTTTCCTCCTTTGGCAGTGTTTGCACCTGAAAAATACATAAATTATGTTTTATTGTTTACATGTTCCTACTTTTGTTTCTAAGGATAGCTCATTGTTTTTAAACAAACAATAGCTTTACAGTCAGTAAGCACACAGTATGAAGATTTCCAGTGTCTTACTTTGCATTGGAGACAGTGGGGGATTTTCATGGAGACCTGTACAATTTCAGTAGATGTGCTTTACAAGCTGGGCTTTTCCAATTTCTCTTTCTTCTCAGAATTACTTATTTATTTGTTTAAATAAATTGGTTTTCATTACATGAATTAGTTTATGGAAAATGCTAACACTTCTCAGTGACCTGTCTGAATGTAATGGTGTTCACTAAAGAATAGTAACATGATTATATTAATATTTTCCTGCTTAAATGATGCTGCACTCAACATGATCAACACTGAGTAAGAGCATCTCTCTTTCTACAGACTACAAATATGTTACGTTTTTCACTTATATTAAGCTAAAGCAGAACTAAACCAATAAATCAGAAATCGTATCATCCTGACTACCCCACAAGAGCTCATTTCCCACAAGACAACTCTGCCTTTACCACTAGCTTTGTTATTTGTGTTCCAAGCTGTAGCAGCATCAAGGTTTCCAGAGGTGTCTGTTTCACTCTGTGAGGCTACTTTTATAGTGGAATTTAATGATGGCTCGGTCTCATCCGGAAAAGGCACAAACTGATTAGAAGGAAATCCATGGCGCAACGTCTGAGTCAACTTCAGCTTGCGGAATCTATTGGACATCCTGCTCCACCAGGACTAGATTGATAAGAAGACACAAGAATTTAGTTCCAACTAAAAGAAAAAAAAGAGGAAAAGAAATGTAAATTAAGCAATCCTTACAGCAGCAATAATTTTACCAAGGAGTTTTTGAAATAAACTAAAAAGCAGTGTTAAAGTGGTTTGCAGTTCACCATAATTTGTAGGTGTAGTAATTATCTCTTCCCTTATTTTTTTACTTGGTAAATATTTTAACATGTTTTTCCACAGTATCTGGAAGGTCAAAGTAGATAGAAGTGTTAGGGCAATTTGAATAGGTAATTTTTGCAGCTACATCACAAATATTTAATTTTCCCATTAACTTCCAATTTCACCATCAATTTTTACTCTCTCTGGAATCAATGAGCTGCATCTCTATTTTCTACTTTTTAGAAGTGTGCATATGAGCTTATGTAATCTGCATCAAAGCTTCTCGTCAAGATTTTCAAAATCAGTGGCAAACTGGAAGAGTTCTGGTAGTACTCCTGGCAAACTAAAGATCCAGAATCCATACAGTGCTACTATACAGATAATTTAAACCAGACTGAAAAGACTGTAAGGCAAGGAAATAGCAGATGGGAAAACAACATAAACCTTAGGACTATGTACCTACAACCTCCAACCATACAGATATCATATACATGGAAGCTGTTACGCAGAAGGACTATCTTTGCTCAAAATAAAATTTATTCAAATATTCACAGAGAGTGCAAGTTGCTTCAAGTCTTTAGCAAGACATTTCTCTGGACTATAGAAAACCTACGCCATTTGCACAAAAAATTATGTGGCATCTAGGTAAATCAGATTATAAGCATCTTCTGATTATTTCTTAGTAAAGTTTCTCCTTCCCTTTCTGGAACACTTTTTTTAAAAACTCATGTTAAAGTGACAACACTTCATCAGGGTAGGTTTAGGTGATAGCAAATTCAGGTAACACTCCCTTCTCACAATACATATTCTGTTTTCTTCTTGACATTTAATATTTTACAACTACTCACTGATATATGTCTTCGCAACTTTCTTATACTTATTCTCTGCATATTAAACCTTGTAGCAGAAGACCTTTAAAAACATTTTAGATCTGCACAGAGCATTAGTAATGTATAGAGTTCTCAGACCTCTGTATCTCTTTGGTGTCACAATTAATAAAGATTTACATTACTTTCAGGAAGAAAGATCTGATTAAAAAAGGCAAGAGAGACAAATAGCTCTGAGAAAGGAAAACACACAGTTCAGCATTTATTCACCTTCCAAAAGGAACTGGAAGTTCATCTAGTTATAGCACAGAGTACAATCAGCTTAGAGAAGAGAGTGCTTGCATTTCTTGGTTTTGGTCACTGAAGATACGTTGTTTCTGTAAGAAAGATCATTTCTAACTGCCCATCATCTCTGTTACTCCTACTCACAGTGCTTCTGCTTCCTTAGTGTACACTCACACCACAAACTACCCAAAATGGAGTACGTACAGCCACTATGCTACCAGACAAAAAAACTACTGCTCTCTGGCAAGAAAGTAATGACACTGGAGAGGTTCATCTTGTCTTCAGGTGTTCAAAGTATGATGGTCTGATCTCTGGAGTTCTTAGTTTGCTGTTGCAGGAGTTTGCAGCCTCTCCATGTACCCCTACCACATCCCACATGTACAGAAGCTGTAAAGAAGGGCTTTAAATAGACTGAGACATTCAAGTAACAAAAATTCATTTCTGGTTAAAAATAGTGTCTATAAAAAGGCTGAAATCTAGAAGCAATGGGAGAAGGCAACAGTATCAAGGAACTAGAAAAACAGTGTTGCCATTTTAGAAATACCAGACATTTGTAACAACACCAGGAATTAAGGAGTAAGAGGGAGAACCGGAAGTCTCTGTCCTCAAACAATTTTAATCTAAAATAGAAACTGAATGTGATAATTCACACTGCTCTAGTTCTAACACTGAGAGTGTAACTTGCTGAAGAAGAACAGACAGGAAGAAAAAAAAAGGAAATAAATTTTTTGCACATGGAAAAGGGACAACTTTGTTTTTGAAGCTGCTGGGAGGAAAGAGTTAAAATCAAATAGAAGGAGAGAAGGGTTTCTGCTCAAAGTGACCTTTCAGCTGGGAATGCTAAAAATGTAGGTGTGGAAAACGCCATTTATTATGCCTAGTGTTGTTCATTCTCTGCCTGACTGGAGAAGTAGAATTCTTGCGTAGAGGTAACACACTCTCACAGACACCAGGAAGCCTTCTGTTATAGGATGAACTAACCCTCCTGGAGCCTGGGTCCCTGTGTGTCCCTGGCACCCAGCCTTGTTGTTGAGGTAAGAAAATAAATCTTCTCCTTGCATTTTAGCTGTGGCTTGGTGGTTGCCTTGGTTACCCACATGTGTTGATCCACACAGAGGCTATGAAATGGTGAGAAACAAAGCAGTGAACAATTCTTGTGTGATAGAGGTGAAGAATGAGATCACGAATATCCACTACATTATCAGCAGGTAAAGGAACCATATTGTGCAGAAATTGAAAATGAAAGAGACACATCACAAAAGAGAAAATCTACTAGTTATCAGCAAAAGTGATCAAAGAGGTGAGACTGAAAAGGATTTTTTTTCAATCTTTAAAAGCAGCCTACCTGTAATCAGGTATTTTAGTACGAATACCATTAACAGGAGGAAGGCAGGAATATATGTGCATTTGCTTAACAGAGTAAGAGTATTTAAATGAGCTTGCACAAATTAAAACCAGATTAATTATAGGCAGCGTGACCTCTGAACAAATATTGATTATCTTCAGTAAATAGTATGGAAGAAGTTATAGAAACCAGACAAAAGGTAAATATACAATCACTGAAAAAGGAAAATCTGAAAATTTGCTGCTCAAAATGTTTAACATAAAAAGGAGTAGCTTAAAAAACTTCATATGTCATCACAGCTCATAAGACACAGCCAACATAGGTTTGTTGAAAATAAATTCTACCAAATGAATCTCTTTGACAGAGTAACCAGTCAAGTGAGCAGAAGGGAGGAAAAGCTGGAATACAGCTCAACTTTAATAAAGCTTTTATTGCTATTTCAGATAGTATTCATCAAACAATTGAGCAAAATATGGTTCTGGTAAAATCAATTAACTGTTATGACATTGGTCCCCAGCCAGAAAATCTGAAAATGCCATTTTTATCCTTTTTGAGTATTTGTAGGAAGAGTAAGATATGTAAGATACTCATGGTCAGACAGGCTGATTAGTAAAGCACTATGAAGTGATGGAAGAATGGATTATATAGGCTTCCAGGTTATATTTATTAAAAAACTATACAGAACAATTTCTGCTGAAAAAATGCTTGATTATGATGAGTAAACACTGTAATATTCTGTAGCTTTGAGACCAAATACTAAATATTCCAGAATATTAAATTTGTGTCAATACTTGTGTGTAAATTCTTATCACTGACAAATCTTTTTTTTTCACCTCACAATCTTTTATGACCCTAATTCAAGCCTTTATGTCATAACACTGCAAGGGTTGCAATCCAATCCTTTGTTCATCTGTATTCCATAAAGTTAATCTGACAATTTTCCATCTAAGTGAAATAGGTCTATCCAAATTGATAATGAAGTTGTATCACATTGAATAACAGCATAATGATATGAAAAAACCCACATGTTCCTATATTGTTAAAATTGCAAAACAGATTTGAGTTGAAACAGAATTTTAAATGGTCTTTAAAATTCATGTCAAAAATAGCCTGGAAATTAACATGACTTTTTTCAAGATCCTAGTAATATTTCTACTTAAAAGATGGTATCATGGACTCCAGGAAATTCTGAGGTACACCATAATTAAAGATTATTCACCTAAATAAACTGATGCCTGGAAATAGGCAACAACAGAACTAACTCTTTTTCCTTCTCTTTTGCAAACAGACAATGAAAGTTGCAGTATCTTTGTTTAGTTGGCATACTCTTTTAATTCCATGTTGTTTCCTACTGGACCACCACCAGTTTTGAGTTAAGGATACAGCATGCCAGCAGACCCATAAGCCTGATGTGCACACTCCACCACAACTCTCCCTGTTAAAATCTCTGTTATGATCTTTTTATTTTCAATTAATACCTCTATCCAGATTTAAAAGGAAGATCATAATGGAAATTGAGTTCCAAACTTATGAACATGGTACCTTCCACCTAATCATGAGATCTATTTCTAGGCACTAAAATGCTTCAATGCAAACTCTTCCCACTGCCTTGCCACCTCAAAAAAGGAATATGTGCTATGCTCCACAAAACCAGAGCACACTGTCAACAAGGAATTCAGAAACACACACCACTCCCCAAAAAACCCAGTTACATATTAGATCCAAAACACTTCTTAGCAATTGCTTTCTCTGCTTATACATTACAAGAATTAATGAGTTTTTTATCAAGAATGAATATATTTACCTTTAGGCCTCCTTTGTCATCTGGCAACACTGGGATATTTAAGGATTGCCTACTTCTGGAACAAGGCAGAGATGATCTGTTGTTCAGTTTATTCTTGTCTTTATCTACTTGCATGCATGCTGATGCCAGTAACCTTACAAGCTCTGTGTCTAAAAAGAAGCAAATTAAGATAATAAGTGGCCTGTTTTGCTTTCCCAAATTACAACCAATGCACTGACACTTTCCCTGTAAATCCCATATAAGTAGCAATTGATCTACCTCTCAAACACAAAGCAGATGAATCCCCAAACCCTCCTTCTTTCTTGACCTATTTTCCCACACCTTCTCCCCACAATGTGGGCTGTGGTCTTACCATCTCTCTAAAGGTATTTATCAATATAAATAAGCATGCTGGACTGAGACATGTGTGTCCAAGTGAACTGCCTCCTCTTGCACTTTGTACAAGTTAAGAACAATATGGAGATGCTCCCTTTTCTCACCTGACACAGAAGACAGTAGAGAAAAATGAATAGTCTTTCTTCAAGCACAGGTTGCAAGTAAAAGTTGAAAGGTTGGTTGAAAGTAAATCCCAAAGACAGAGATGTTCAGTCTGGACAATGAAGGGACTGAAAAGAAATGGTAGGAAAAAAAGATGGACAAAACAGAAGAAAAAAGTAAGAAGATGAAAAAAGAAGAAGCATGACAGGAGACAGTAAAGCAAAAATTTAAAAAAAATACTCTGTAAATCTGCATTTCGTACAGGAGTCAGGTAGGACTTTCAGAAAGGCAGAGAAAACTGAATAAGGGATAAGGAAGTAGCAAGACAAACTATTCTGTCACAGAAGTTAGCTCTAAAATAATTCTCTGTATTTATTGTCTAAAATGTTGTACTATTAGTGCTCCACTTTGACAAGGAAAACAATCTTTTAGTAACCAAGACCACCATAATGTGTAAATTTAGAGACTTCATTAGCAGTAATGGGCTTTAGCTTCAGATAAATCAATTCTGGTACCAAGGAAGGTTAACAATAACAAATTATACATGTAAAACAAATTGCAACAAAAACTAAATGTGTTTCATTCAAGCCTCCCAAAGCATGCTGCCTTGTCCTACAGCAGTCCCACGCAAACAACCTGAACCCTGAGGTGTGATTTTTTCTCAGCCCTTCACAGAACTAGCGGAAGGTTCAGCCAGGAGTTCCCTCATGGTGTTCCTACTGTGCTCTCTTTGTCCTGTCCCTTTGCTGCTCTTTGCCAAGGGACAATTTCTAGCTCCAGCTCATAGCTCTGTTCTAATGACACTACAGAATACCAGTGCCCACACAATCAAACGCCACTCAGCTGGCTCTGGTGAGACAAACAGCACAGTTTTCAAGCATCTTCAGAACCAAAGGCAAGAGGAATGCACAAAATCTGTTATCCCATAAATGTATACACTCATCTAACCAATTAACTCAAACCCCACCACTTTCAGACAGTGTCCTTTCTTGGTTGAATCCAACCTGGACATGAGAGGATACTTCCTAGCAACTGCAATGTATTTTCTAGATTGGAAGGAATATATATTTGTTTATGTTGTACATTTCTCCAGAGCATTTTGAAATAGCATACCTGGATCATTCAGCAGCATTATCAGATCAAAAGCTGTGTATCCATTTTTTGCACGAAGGTTAACATCAGCTCCTTGATTTAACAAATACTTTACAACATTTTTGTTTCTTTAAGGGAAGAAAAAAAAGGCATTGATCATGTTAAACAAGTAAACGAAGAAAGAAGCCCCCAATACTCTATTTTCAACCTTTTATTACATTGTTCCTCAATCCAAGATCAGGTTTACACATTCTACAGCTAACAGTGTAAAATTTGTTCACAAGTTCTTCAAAAGTCCCATGGGTCCTTTGTCTGTCACTGTTTACTCACTACGAATTACATTAATCAATGAGCAGAAAGTTAGCCTTAAAATCCTAATTTGAATAGTCAGTTTCTTAAGCTGATCCTTTGGAAGTGACTGCAATATGTTGCTGAACACCTTTCCAACGAAAGCCATTAATGCCTAGGGCAGAAAAGCAGATGAAACGACAAAGGACATTTCACCAGTCATCACATGCCATCACTAATACTTCAATGCAACCTCATTTTCTCAACTTGCACATTAAGAAATTGCATACAGAAAAGCCAAATTGACTGAAGATAACTTATAAACTTCAAATAGTACTACACCTAATTACAGCTGTAAATTATATAATTTAGAAGGCACATTATCACTTCCCTGAGGTGTTTAAAATGCAAAACCAATCAGCCTTAAATGTCAACCAACACAAACATCTGCAACAAAAGCCCCTCAAAGCTCGCTGCATAAAAGACATTCACCATCCTGTTCCAGTTAGCCCCTGTCCCTTCTGATATACCTGAGTAAATAAGCAGGACTCGCCTTGTGAGTTAAAAACAATACTTCAGTTCAACCTATGAAATAACTGAACAGACAACAAAGCTAGCGAAAATATATTTAATACAAAACTCTTGAGCAATGACTGACCTTGTATAAAAGCAAACTCTGACATGCATCAGCAACACAGAGAAAAAACATTCTCAAGCACCAACAGGTAACTGCAAATTGTAATATTGAAGCTGAAAAATGGACCTCAACATCTCCACTTCAGAGCAGCATTTCTTATACAGATGACATTTCCACTCCTGAACTCATTCCACACAAAATCAACCTGAAATGGAGGACTGTTACTCCTCTCTTCTTACAAAAATTCTGCTTATCCTCACCACAGTTCCTCTGCATATTTCCTATTATTTTTCTTCTCTTCTTTTAAACTATCATCCCTTCATCCTGCTTTCCAATCCTGCACCTTGGGAGCACACAGACACACAATTTTTAGTGCCTCTAGCTCAGAGAGATCTTGCCTGCTCCTTTCTTCAAGCCTGAGACCCTTCAGACTATTGGTGGTCCTGAGGAAGGGTTAGCTGAGTCTCTGTGGAGGCCAAAGATTTTCAGATGTTATGAACATTTGCAACTCTCTATGCTAAGAAAAAGGCTCAGATGCAAAGTACAGAACTACAAGGATAAGTATCTATGCACATGAGGTATTCCACCCACACTGGGGCACCCCAAATGTGGCTTTACACACAGGGCTTTTGTACACTTCAAGTGTACTGCCACTACTCGTACTATGATTGCTCATCATGGTAAAACTTAGCACAGCAACTGTATTCCTGCAGCATTCATGCTGCTCTTCTGTTGATCCAGATGTCCCTGGAGTCAGTCTTGCTGTCATTACTTACCTATGACACCAGACAACACTGAGAGGGTTTCATAGGTGGCTGTTGATGCTGGGATTGTCTTGGGTGACTAGGGGTATCTTTTATCCCTCATGGATAGCTGTAAGTTCCCAAGAAGTCACACCTATATTTCCAGGGCTGGGACGTCCTTCTGGTCTTTTCACTGAGCCTATGTCCTTTAGATAGCTTTATTTAAGCATGAACAATACCAAAAACTCCTAAAATTCCATTACCTCAAATGTTAAGCATATTAACAATATTAACTAACTTCGTGAGTATGAAGACTGATATTACGGAAAGGAATTTTCATAACCCAATCCTCCAGTAAACTGAACAGCCAGTATCTGAACACATGCAGGACTCACCTTTGTGTGTGCTTCCACAAACAAGTGTCTGAGTACCAGCAAGGGGACATGCCAGCAGCCCTGCCCAGCACTTTGTGCTGGCTGCTTCTATTCCAGCTGTGTGCTGGGTGACTGCTACAAAGTGAAGCAGCTGTACCAGAAAAACTGATCTTACTGCACTTATGTGGAATGCCTGTCACTACTATCAATAAAGGTCCCAAGAACTACTTCAGCAAAGGTTCACAAGGCAATGACAACTTGACCTCCTATTTTTCCTCTTCGTTGCACTTGCATAGTCCAATGAGATCTGCTGACTAAAACCAAATTCTGGTGCAGAATACCTGCATTTATACAATTAATGCACTACCACTGAAGAGAATCTTCACCTTGCTGAGGGCCTCATCTACAACAACCGTGAAAACAGTTCAGTTTCCTAAACTGAATATCCTGTATTCAGACAGTGTTAAGTATATGACAGCCATCACATGTAAAGTACCAGCCAGGGCAGTTTCTGAGGTCTGACTCCTAAGCATCTACTTAGATTTACGAAGGAGCTTTACAGAAAATGACAATTATTTTGGTTGCATTTCCAAAAACTCCATGAAAGCTAAAGGCTGAATAGGAGAACATAGTAATGTTTTTAAGACTGGAAAATGTGGGACATGGAAGGCTGATTACCTTGAAGGTTCACAAGTTACAGCCCTGGCAGGAGGGGTGATAGTATCTTTCACAATACTGAAAAACATCAGAGGATGGAAGCAGAAATCTGCACCGAGGCTCCTGGGGGCTGCCTGGAGCACTATGTTCCCAGTACTTACTGAGCCTGCTTCAGGTTCCCAAATGATCCACTCATTCTAAAGTCCAAACATCACAGAATAACCTGAGTTAGAGGGGACCAACAAGGATCGCTGAATCCAGCTCCTGGACCTGCACAGCACCATCCCCAAGAGTAACACCATGTCTCTGAGTGCTTTGCTCCAACATGCCTTGAATTCTGTCAGGCTTGGTGCTCTGACCACTTCCCTGGGGAGCTCATTCCAGTGCCCAACCACTCTCTGAAAGAACCTTTTTCTAATATCCAACCTAAATCTTGGCTTGACACTTCAGGCCATTCTCTCAGGTCCTGTAACTTATCACCACAGAGAAGAGATCAAGTGTCTGCCCCTCCTCTTCTCTTCATAAGGAAGCTGTAGACTGCAATGAGGTCTCCTCTCACACTCCTCTCCTCCAGGCTGAACAGGACAAGTGACCTCAGCCTTTCCTCACATAGCTTCCCCTCAAGGCCCTTCACCATCTGTGTTGCCTTTCTTTGGACATTCTCTCATAGTTTAATGTCTTTCTTATACTGTGGTGAGCAAAATGTGATTCAGATTTGCTCCAAAAAGCTGAGGGCAGTGCAACAGTCATGAAAAACTGAGATCGTGAGTCTCTTAATTTCCTGTAAGACCTCTCTGCTTCTAGAGTCAGTATCACAAAGGTTTGTTTTTTTTTTCTATTGGGATATAAGAAAAATTAAACTTCTTTACTGGTAGACACAAAGACAGCAGATATCTTACCCATGGTATGTGGCCTGCATTAGTGCTGTCCAGCCATGAACATTATCCTGCTTATCAATATCAGCCTTTTTCTCAACAAGGAGCTGAACAAGGGGCAGCTGTCCAGTCACAGCTGCAATCATTAAAGGAGATGCACCGTCGACATTGGTAATATTAACCTGACTCAGATCTTCATCAATGATCTCTTTAACCAGCTGAAAGTTTCCTGCAAAACAATGATAAAACACAACCTAAATGTTAGTTAATTAGTACATCTTTCCAGCCTATATAAAATTGCATGAGAAACTGTATTTTTCTCATCTTCTCTACCTGTACACTAAAGGTGCAATCCCATTACAAGAATTATTTCCTAAAATGAAGATTAAGGAAAGCTCTATGAACTGCAGTGCATCCTGCATGTGAAGACAGAAATAGGGAATATTTCTATTAAATTGCCATAAGATGATGTCATGCAAGGAAAATAGATGATGCTGAGGCACAATGATTTTTCCTTTAAAGATTCCTGTTCCATTTCCACAGGCTGCAAACACAGAATCAAAGATTTTAGAATCGAAGTAGGTGGGTACAAAGGCCCTCTAAAAGGTGGTAGAGGCCATCTCTTGCCTTAACAGGTAGAATAATGCCCTGTGTCACACTGACCTGTAAATTCCTCTTACAAAGATAGTTCACTGATTCTAAAAACCTTTACTGATAGAATTCCACCACGTCCTAGAGAGTTTATTCTGGTGCTCAACTTTGTTATATTCTGAGTGATTTTTTTTTTTCTGCCTCCAGTATTTGAACTATGCCTCCAACACAAAACTTCCCTACTCCTTGCTCAAGAGTAAAGTCGTTTGTTGTCATTTGTCATCTTTACGGTTCTTCAAAAGTTAATCTAATTTTCAGGTTTCCATGCAAAGGAGCTGATAGTCACTAGAGTTCTTGTCTAGATTAGGAAAAGCAGTATGAAATATTTTACTGAACATATTTGAACAAGGTTGTGAGGTTTTTTTCTAGATCTTGAAGTAGCACTGCTTTTAAAAATGAGGTAGTCAGGATTACCTCAGAGAGCTTAAGCTCACCTACATCTTGTATTTTTCTGATGTCCTGTGTCAAGGAAGAAGATAAAGAAAAAAAAGAAAATCTCTGTGTACCACCACAGGAACAGGGGCAAGAACAAGCAAATTATCAACTGCCATGCAAATGGAAAAATCTTCATCTTAATAAAAACCTTCAGATGATAAACTGCTTCATGGCATAGGCTGCTTTCAACTCAATCACAGATATGAACATTTTCCTTGGAAAGTCAGTCAGAATTCCAGACAAACCATCCAGCCACCTGAATGCACTCACTGAAACTCACACCCAACACCATTCAGCCAGTTTCTTGGAAAAGGAATGATAGAAAAGCATAGAATTACTTTTTGTATGTTCCAATTTGGTAAAAGAGAGCAGGTGGCTTTTTTAACACAGACCCAGAGCACAGACTTTGTTAAACAGAAACCCTGGAACCTACAGAGACACCAGAATTTACTTTGAACCCTGGACACTCCTTAACCTAATGAGTTGCCTTCTTAACAGTGCTGCCAAGAAAAAGCAGAAACCCAGTGTGCTGACCAGTATTCATTTGGCCCCTCCTATGATACTTCTTCTGACCCAGCACTAACATCCGTAAATCTCAAGGAGTACAAGAAGGGCATCATGACTCTAAAAATCTAACAGGCTTGAGGCTTTCCCAGGAAGATGTTTTGGTAACTCATACGTGAAAAGTGGGAACAGAGAAACGATGTTTCCCATGCTAGCAAACAGACAGGCTCTGAAGTTAAAAAAAACTAGACAGGGTGGAAGAATCATGGCAGTACTTACCCAGTTTCAAAGCATGAAAGACATCAGGTTGCCTCTTTTCTGCATCTGAAAGAAATATTTCTATTAGCAAGCCAAAAAAAAAGCAAAAATTTCTAGTAGAATTTTTATAGGAAAAACTATTAAAGTACTATAAAACATATATATAAAGCATACATTTAATAAGAACAAAGAAAGTATGGACAACTTCTTTATTACCTTTGGGAAGAATGACTCACCTTATGGTTCTCTGTGCAGACCTAAAGCTAGAAACTATAGGTACCAGCACAGGCTTTTCAATTTCCATTCTTGATCAGGAAATTGTATTTTTAAACTTTTTTGTTTCCTGCCTGGAAGTCTAAAATATTCACTAAAGAACTACAGCATGGTTCTTTGGTCTGGTAAAATCCCCTGTACAACTGTGAACACTCAAATATTATGGGATTATTTTGAAAGGTGACTCAAAATGAGTTTTACAAGCTGCTCCAGTTTTATTTCCTCTTGAGTATTTCCAGGTCAATTTGTAAAGGTCACAAAAATAATAGTGTCAATTTAACTACACAGTTTGCTTCTTATGAATTAATATTCTTCAGCTCCCAGATAACCATCTCCATAATAAGAACTGTAATTATTACAAATAGTAATATTTGCAGTGAAGAATCATTCTTTTTACATGGCTTAACAGTGCTTTGAAACTTCTGACACTATGTAAGATGAGGAAAAAATAGTGACATATTTTTCACCTTCCACTCCTGCCAGAAAACGCTGTCATCTATTTTCCAAATTATTATGGACAAATTATTACTACAGAATCAATGGGAATAAAATCCTAAAAATTTATGGAAAACAAGGAGACACAGAGATTTCATGAGCCCAATTCTGGCATTTTTATTAAACACAGAAGAGGTTTATGTTCACAACTTGATTCCAAAGGAAGTCATCTTAATATGCTGAACAAAAGCAATTGCTGAAAAGCCCAAAATACTCCAAGAAACTCTTATTTTAAGACCAGGAAAGAGAGTGATGGGTCCTACATTTTCTCCTGATTCAGAAACTGTTCTTATAGAAGGAACTGTGTGTATGAGCTCACCACTGCAAAACAGATTTCAAAAGACTAATTTAGGAAAGGACCAGGCTCCATACTTGCCATGTATGAAAGAGAGGCAGCTTCTCCTGGGAGCAGGAGACCATGAGAAGATGCTAGAAGGAAAGACTGCCATCTGCGTAAGCCTACGTAAGGACAGACAGAAGACAGGTAACACTCAAGCCATTCCAGATAGTTCTGAATTTGCTATTGAGAACAGCCGTGGGAAGAGAGCTGCTTTCTCCTAGGAGGCAGTTTGCCCTATCTATAGCAATGGATCAGAAGAAAAGTTCTTTTTTTTCTGTCTTTCATATGACAGAAATGATATTTCTTCTTCACAGGATATTCAAGATCCCAGCTCTAGGTGGAGATTGAAGTTAGGTCAAAAACCAATACAGAAATTTATGTGGAAGAGTAATGTTTTTACTCCCCTCTCTGCTCAAATGAGTTACCGCCCTCCTGCTGATGGAAATTCCCCCTCAGCGCAGGCAACAAACATTAATCTGCTTTAAAGCAAGTCCAGTCTCCTCACTTAAACAGCGTCCCTCAATACTATAAGTTGTATGACCACAGAAGGTTTTCAAGATTCATGAGGACAACTCTGCCTGTACACACATCCTGTACACGCAAACACATGGACTCTAGTGAATCCCATGGATCTCTAATTCTGTGTACTATAACCAACCGACGTCTGCTCCTCAAGAGACTGGTCATGAGCAAACATCTACAATGAATCAGTTCTGCCTGGCAACATGGCTGTATGAAAGCTCTAGAGTTTCAACTTAACCTGTAAGTCAAAATCTGAGTTAACACCTTCTCTACAGCAGAAACAGATGTCTGATTTTTGTTCTTACTTCTTCAAGTACAAGGGAAACTTGACCTGCAGGAATGAAACCAAATGTAGACAACAGTTTTGGACATGTCCACATGGCAATGGAAAATGATCTTTCTAGTGCTAGCCATATCCTTATGTTTTATAGCAAGCAGGCCAAAGCTGGAAAATCCAGCTCTTCCAAATCCTCTTGCTGAACACTTCCCAGTGCTGGTTTGCATAAACACCTTGAAAAGTGTCCCCAAACCAGCCACATACAGACAGGAATCTTATCCTGATAACATGGAAAAAATCTGCTAAAGTTAGGCACTCATACCTCAGCTGAAGTACACGTGCCTACTTCAAGATTTTCAAAATCCAGCTGCAAATTACAAAGAACATCATGCCCATACAAAATAAGCTCCTCAGTTTCTAAATACATAATCAGAACTGCAAGAAAGTGAAACAAAAAAATAACATTCCATACCCGCCTGAGGCCTGATCGTTGTGAGAGATTCCAAATAGTCCTTCATGTCTTTGTGTTTGAAGCCAACAGAGATTTCCAAAGGTGTTTTATTTAGCACATTCAAGTGATCAGGATTGGCACCTTTCTCCATGAGCTGCTGTGCCAAGCTCACCTTTCCACTAGCAGCTGCCAGCATTAAAGGACTCCAGCCCATCATCTTCAGAGAGTAGTTACAATCAGCTCCCCAGTCTAGCAACACATGTACCACTGCCTCATGACCGTGCTG
This sequence comes from Cettia cetti, assembly GCA_013401135.1. NCBI lineage: Eukaryota > Metazoa > Chordata > Aves > Passeriformes > Sylviidae > Cettia > Cettia cetti. Next base: position 12,312 of record VZUI01026966.1, on the reverse strand, counting down.
AGCAGCTGCCATCAGCGGAGTGATGTCGGGAAGGTCTTCTCTGCTGCTGTTAAGAACATTTGTGCTAAAATGGTCGTAATTGTCCACAAAAGCTCCAGATTCCAGCAACAATTTCACCATGCTGACATGACCGCCTCTGGAGGCCATTGTGAGGACGCTGGCTCCTAACTTGTTCTGTGCATTGAGATCAGCACCATTCTCCAGCAAGATGTGAGCCACATTTAGATGTCCAAACCTTGGGAGAAAGAGATACGGAGCAGAATTAACACTTTGGATTGCAAAAACCAACACACTCTGAACCTAGAAAACTTTGTTACTGCCTACTGAGTAATATCTACACTGTGAGGGATCATACACACATCTCTGAATGTGACAATGGGCACCTTGCCAGAGGAGAGCAATCATCAGCAGAGAACTGTAAACTAAACCATTCCACATGTACCAGTGACCATGCTCATAAAGCAGGCACCTACTGAAGAGGATGGTCTGCTCAAGGCAGCAAGGTGTCAATCTCATTTTCTGCTGCAGGGTACCACTCATAACTTCCATGAACCAGCGTTACTTTCATCCTCTTATTTCCATAGCTGTATCACATTAACAGATCAAAGCCAGTTTGTTTCCAGGCGTCTTTATTAAGTACCCTCATTACTGCAGAGTCAGTGCTAACTAAGGAAAAAAAAAGACCATTTTATCAACTGGAGAGTCAGTCTTTTATATTTGCATTATCCCTCGTTTCCAAGTTGTGAACCATCAATGAACTCCACAATGAAAGAAGACTCAGTGAATACAGACTTGCCCATGAAGCTCAAAGAACACGGTGAGTGGCCATCACTGTTGTAAAGTTAGCTGAACTTCCTTCAACACCAAGGGGACCAGAGGTGATCTTTAAGAGAAATGGCTAACCAACAGAGTGGGACAACTGGTCATGTGAATGGCCTTCCCTAAACAATCAATGGAAAATATTCTACTCCTCAGTCAGACAGACAAGCATGGGGGAAGCATCCATACAGTTCAGCCTAACACCAAGCACCAAAACTCAGCAACCAGAAAATTAATGTTAAGAAAGTAAGGTGCTTGAGTTGGTTTCTAGCCACATATTCCTTCCTGATAATTGGGGACACCCAGTGCATAAGCTGGCACAAGCAGGCAGCCAGAACAACCACAGACTCACTCAGCTAGAATGCAAGGAGTAAATTTATTTGTTACCAAGTGAACCTGGGGATCCCCAAAGCAACACGCAGGCAGACATACAGAAGTGGAGAAGCTAGCACCATTACCAGTTCATGCTAAAGGACAACTGGCCTGCACTTCACACAAGGCTTATCAAGAATTATTCCTGGCTGCAAGGTCACTTGAGTGATTTACAATCCTCCTCAACCCTCAGTGGGTTTTTAACCCATTCCTTCCAACACCCAGCATTGTGATGATGAGCATACAGGGACTGGTAATGGGAGTGCCATGGTGTCTTGTAATTTGACTGTCGGTTGCAGTGTCAGGCTTGTGCTATGATTTCAAGAGACTGCTGTATTACAAGGCTAAATTAAAACTGTGTAATATCAAGTATCTTCCAATAAAGAAACTTGGCATCAACCCTCCTTGTGTAGAATATCTACAACAACTTGGTCAGAGTACTGAACTCTGACACCAGTTTTACCAGCAACCCAGTTTTGATATCACTTGACTATCAGAGGCTCTGCTAGTTTGCCAGTAAGCAAAAGACAATCATGTAAGCCACACACCCAACCAGACAGCTATCAGTGAGAAAACAGCAATCCCATATTTTAATAAATATAATACCTTGGCAAGATGTGTGTGTCATGCTCTTGTTGCAGACATCATGCACTACTGCATGCTCGGGCACACTGTGCTTAGCACACCCTGAAGGCAGCCTTTGTACATTACAGCAAAGCAAACATTAGTCGAGGAAACCCCAAAGAATGCTACTAACCACTTAAAGCAACCACGAGCCCCAAAGTCCTTAGCTTCCTTCCAGAAAGTACACAGTTGCAGGAGGAAGCCTCTGGAGCATCTGTACTCCCTAGGTCCATCCTGGATCACCTCAGTAGAGCCTGCAACCCCTGCACATGGTCAATTGTATGCACGCATGCTAGCTCCTGTCCAATTGCAATAGAGCTCATCACAGCCAGAAAATTAAACAGCTACATAAGTCTGAAGCCTACCTTTGTACAAACATAGTGTTTCATTTCTGGTTATCCATTAAAAAGAAAAGAGAAATGTGCTCTTCTACTTTACACTTTTCATCAATTTATACAGTACTTTTCAAAAGCCAACCAGTAATTTCTTGAAATCAGTGAAAGGGTTATAGTCATCTGACTTTATTGTTTTTATGGAATGAGCGTATGGTTTTCATTAAGGGAGAAAAAAAAATTAAATCTGTTTCTGCAACTTTTTTCCCTTTATTTAAGCCATCAAAAAATAACCAAATTGCTGAACCTTGTCTTCCTTGTTCTTACTGAGAAACCAGCTGTGTGACTCATTCTTTTGGAACTTTCTATGACCATTAATTGAAAAATGTTGACTTTGAAAGAGATTCTTCCAAGTATTTTAATGTTCTGAAATTAAAAAAAAAAAAAACAACAACAAAAAACAAAAACAAGAGACCACCAGAGCAACAACACCCCCCCCCCCCCCCATTTATTCTCTTGATTAAGCATTCAGTTATTAAAGGCCAGCAATGCCCTCCAACCCTGAAAAACATGCCTGTGAGCCCAAGGTGTGCTTGTAGGAATAAAGACAAACACCAACACCAGCATTAGCAACATGGGAACCTCCCACAGCCCAGCAGTGGGTAACGCAAAGGAAGCATCACTTATGCAGAAAATGACCATTTTGTCATTCAAAACCCTCAGCAACGATTTTCCCTATCCTCCAGCAAGCCACCTAGGCAAGCATGGGCAAGTCAAGTGAAATTAACTGTTTCTGTTCAGCATGTTTTAGATCAGATGTAGTTTTCAACAAGTAAGATGCACATACAAAAAAAAAAAAAAAAAAAAGGAAAATTAAGTAAGGCAACATGCATATACCTATTGTCACAGGGGAGAGCAGTGTTTTGTGTTCACGTTATCTCCAATTTTGCAATTTTGCGCTGGCTTAACCAAGAAATAGTATGCACTGCTTCAAACACCACATTCTTAACATGAAAAGCTTTTCATGCCCCAGGATAACACGCACCCAACTCTACATTAGACAGCTCCTCCTCATACACGCTGACTCCCCGGGATAACTCCGGGCTTCAGCGGCGACGACCGACCGCGGCCTTCAACATGGCGCCCGCCCCGTCTCCCACGCCGACTCGCCCGGAGCTCCCCGGCGCTCCCGGGCGCCCTCCCTCGGCCCGGGGACCGCACTTCGGAGGGCGAGGGAGCCGAGCGCCCGCGGCAGCCCGGGGGCGGGGAAGGCAGAGCCTCGGCGGCCCTCCCTCCCTTCCCCGCCCCGGGGCTGCCGCCGACTAGGCCGATGCTCCGCGGCGAGGCGGGATGGCGGTCGCAGACCGCCGCCGCGGCCCCGATCCCTCCCTCCCTCTCCCCCGTACCTGGCCGCTTGCATGAGGGGGCTCCATCCGTAGTGGTTGCTGCTCTGCACCGAGGCGCCCTTCCGCAGCAGGAACCGCACCAGCTGCTCGTGGCCCCCCGCCGCGGCGAACTGCAGCCCCGTGTTGCCGGCCTCGTCCGTGCAGTCCACGGGCACGGCGGGGCTCGGCGGGGACGACGCTTCGCCGCGGGGCTCCGCCGCCGTCTCCTCGGGGCCGCACGAGGAGGAGGAGGGGGCGGCCGGGTCGGCGGGGCCGCCGCCGCCGGACAGCCCCAACAAGCGTCGGGCGGTCTCGCAGTCGCCCTGCTCGCAGGCGCGGAGGAAGAGCTGGACCTGCGGGGGAACCCCGCACTCCCCCATGGGCAGCGCTGCCGGGCCCCGACCGGCTCGGCCGCCCGCACCGCCGCCGCCGGGAAGGCAGCGGGGAGGAGGGGACTCGGCTGGCAGGAGGAGGCCGGCCCAGGGCGGCCGCAGCGCCCCGGCCGCTCTCGCACGGCGAGGAGGGAGAGCCGGGCTGGGCCGCGCTCCCCAGAGCCGACGAGGGTTATTCCAGCCTGAGCCGGGGGTCTCGGCGCCTCTCCTGCCCCGCTGGCAGACCCAGCGGTGCCCCCTCGCCTCGCCCGGCCAGTTCCTGTGTCCTCACGGCTCCTGCCCCCTTCGCCAGGGGAGTTCTGCCCTCAGAGCTGCAGCCGTTTTCCGCGCCGTTACTGACTGCCACACAATTAAGTGTCTCCGTATTACGTGTCTTTCTGCTCGGGGTCATAGCAGCACGCCTTCGCTATGGGGCTTATTCCTTCTCACCTGACAAAACAATCCCTTTTTCTTGCTTCACAACGCGACTTCGTACAGCCTGGCGCGGTCCCTCTGTCAGCCCCGCTCCGCTTACACGGTACTTCAGCCTTCACTTGCACCATCCTACTTCGTGTCTCCATTAGCTCCAAAGCCGTCTCTCCCTTCAATGAGAATACAGGATTCGAAGTTCAGTCTTTTCCCCTACAAACACCCATTTCCCATCTCCTGACAGTGCTGATTAATCCTTCAGTTTAAAATCTTTGTGCATAAAACGTGATTTTTTTGTGTGTCTTCAGTTTCAGCCCCCCAGGAAATCCTGAAATCTTTTCTATGTTAAACCGATTTACAACATCTAGAGCAAGGCAGAAAAGAAAAATCTTGAACTTTGTCACTAAAGGATATCAAGTTGTGTCCTTGTAAATTCAGACAAGTAATTTTTTATGAAAATCAGTGACTTCAATGACAGGACAGGGCACTTGTTACAGGGGGGAGAATTAGGGGATGAGAAGACTAGTAAAAGTTAAAAGGAGTATAATAAAACTACCAAATGCCACTAAAATGTAGCAATCCCCTGGGTTTAGGCAGTGTCATTCTTATCTTCCAAGATATACTTCTTTTTGACTCTGATACACTGGCAAATCCAGATTGCTGGACCATCATGGCAAAGGGCCAAAGTTACACTTGGAGAAAGTCTACAGCAAACAAGAGTCTTGGCTGCAGTTGTGGACAATTTTCCTCTGGGAAAGTACCATTCATAGAAAAAAAAATTGCATATTTATCATTACAGAAATAATAGAACAATTTCCCAGACAGGGCACATATTCAAGGATACTTCTTTCATTATAGATAGCATGTGTTAATATTTAAATAAGTGCCACCTACATTTATGTTAAATAATTTCCTTAAGCATTAAGCTTACAGTGGCCATCATCAGAGTGAAGATGCATGGCTAGAGAGAATTTTGGTCCAGCCAAAATAGCCTACAGCCATTCTTGCATTTCAACAGTATGAAGAGCTTGCCATTGTCAATAAAGCTGGGTGATGCAATTCACTTTTTGTAAGATTTCAGAGCCTGGAAGAAGGGAATGGCAAGAGTGATTAATGCAATACATTATTCATGATTGAAGAAAACTGGGTCATGCTTACCATATCAAAGTGCACTCTCTGATACAGTCAAATTAGTGACAGGATCACTCCAGTTTATCTTTGAGATAAGCTACTGAACATGTTGATCCTACAAATTTATGTTATGTAGCTGATGATTATGCCATCAGTTTGTACTAATGGTTTGAAACTCCAAACAAAGATATCATGAATGTAATTACGAATCTATCAGCAAAAGATGCAACACTTATTTTAAGAAGTTTATAAGACATAGGAAATATTTGATGGGGTTTAAAAAAATGAGAAGAAAAATTATTTGTCCTGAATTATGCTGCTGTCATCTGATGGTCATTACCATCTTCAGTTGGCATCCTAGGCATTTATACTGGTATGATCACTTAGGGATTTCTGTCACTGATTGACAATCAAGGTGAGGAAAAATAATCAAATTTCTTATGAAGTTAATAAACTGCTATGGAATATCCTCATGGATGATGCAGTATCAAGCTCTTTGGGAAATAGAGGACTTGATTTCTTCATCAATGAAAGAACAACCTAAGCCTTTCAAACAGTTCATTAAGGTAAGATAATGGAGAAAACTTAGGTTGGAAGATAAGATGGGACAAAATAAAACCAAGATTCTCAAGCGCAGATTGTGTTAGTTGTTGAGAAGATTTGTCCAAACTTTGTCCAGTCAGTGAAAAATGCATTGCTTTTGACAAGAAATTTATTCACATCAATTCTGTGCTAATTTGTATAGGCCAATGTAAGATTGCTCCAAGGTTAAAATAATTTTAAATGACAGGAAAAAAACCTAATAACGAAAACATAATTAATAAAGAAATTACTTTCAAATAAAAAATATGAGAAAAGTGCAAGGAACAGAGCAGGCCTACCAAAAAAAGTGCAGAACAGATAAGGCAGAAGTACACATGGGAAGTCAACATCTATGAAACTTTTCTAACATAAGTCTCACTGCTAATAATCTCAAAACACCAGCAACACCAGCAAGCAGATATAAGCTTTATTGATGCTACTCATCATATAATGTGAAATAAAAGAGATAAATGACTTAAGAGTTCCTCAAGACTCAGAACTCATCATTTGCCAAACAAAGACTAGGAAACCATTAGAGCATGTAATGTACCTGTGGAACTAGTAAAGTAAGTATGATATGGCAAATGTGCAATGATGTAGAACTACAAATTGGCCAGGTAACATGACCAAAAATTCTGTTGCTCTTACAATAGTAATAGGATATAATATATTTGGACACATACCACGACACATGAATGAATCTCTACCTCATTTATAATTCAGGATCATGTAATATGGAAAACTGTAAAATTGCCATCATAATCAAAAGCCTCTCATAAATGTAAAAATGCAAGTAGTCAAGCCATCTGTTCCAAAGAAATCCATAAAATTAGAAACAGCTGACTCACTCATAATCTGCATAATCAAAGTCTGAGGATGGCAGTATCTCAAATCCCCAAGTATGATGGCATTTTTTTCATGGCGATTTAAGAGGTAAAAGACTTATTTCTTACTGTAAAATCTTACTGATGTGAATCACAAGAAAGTCATGCTCCAAGAAAAAGAAAACTGAAATTTATAGTGTGTCTTTTGTGTGAATACACTTATCTCTACCTTAATGAGAAAGAAGACACATATATTAGAAATACCATCACAGAAAAGAAAATGCTTCCCCAGTATCACTGAATTAATGTATGTTAACTATTGTCCTTTCAGGCATAGAAACAACCTTGAAAAAATTACTAAAAACCAAGCAGTAGTAAGTAGCTACAATGTAGGGTGACAAAGATTAATTTCACGACATAATACCTGCTTGACTTCTTGCTTCACAATTTTAACCATGGTCTTCACTATGACCAGCTGCTATACCTTTACGAATATGTTTCAGAATATGCCATAATTTTGACAAACTTTCAAAAAGTTGCAGCCCAGTATTTTAATTCATTGTGTCTGCATGAGACTATCTGAAAAATCAGTCAGGTTTCCAACATAACATAGCTTCCTTAACATGTCACATCATACTATACTTTGTGAGCAGAAGTGCAGTTTTGTTCAAATACTTTCTGACGGCTAAGCTTCCTGGCCTAGGTTTCCTTTATGTACGTTCTCTCTTCCACTGCCTGCAGCTCATGCTTGCTATTTGCTTAAGAGAAAAATTATATGCAAGTAATACATACCTACGGCAAGCAAATGTATTGATTGATGCCTTTGACATGCATGTTCTGGCTGTCTTGAAACTGTCCTGGCTTATATGTGACCTTTTGAGCAAGGCATTTTGTGTGTGTGTGTATTATATATGTGTACACATATGCATGCACATGTGCACATACCTGTTCTACAGAGATCTACAAACTGGTACAGCTGAGGTCTTGCCCAAGTAATCCACTGAATGCTGCCTCCTTTTATTGAAGTGTCACTAGGAGAATTTCACACCATTCATCAGCCTGATAGAAGATCTCTGAAATAGGTGACAGTTTCTATCTCAGTCATCAAGTCTGTGTTCTTAATCTGTTTCATTTTTAGGGTTCTTCCTCTCATCTTAACTCTTTGATCTCTCTGCATCTGCACTGTACCCCCAGCTTGCCTCTTGACCTAAAGCCTGCCCTGTGAACTGGCATTCCTGCTGAAGCACTGAGGACTCTTTGGCGCTGGGGAAGCACGGTGCAGCTCATTTCGTGTTTGGCACGTACTGTGCAGCTGTCTCAAATAAAGAGACTTTCAATGCAAACACATTTATTAAAAAAAAAAAATCCTTGGCACTGGTAGTACAATAGGCTGAATAATAATATTTAAAAAATATTTGTGCTAACAAAGGAGTGTAAGATCAGCCAAGTTGAGAACTAGGGGGTGTTGCAGGGCAGTGCACTTCTATGCACAGTTAAAACAATGGTGAATAATGACCCTATAGGTCCAATTCTATCTCCAGTGAGTATGTTTTATAACTTGAATGATTCCTTCTCTCCTTAAGCAAATTTCCTATCTGTGTCCAAAGTATTTGTACATCATGTTTCCTATCATATTCTTCTGATTTTTTTTTCCTTTAGAATATGTAAGCATTGTTTTTCTCTAAAACTAGGAACTTTATTCTGAAATATATAATTTGATACTTTCTTTTTACTCTGGAATTGTGAATTTAGGAAGCTGTTTAACTTATTGAAAATGCAGTCTTCCCATTCTATTTCCATTTTGGATTTTTGCTTTTTACACACAAACGGAAAAAAGGAAATGTTTGGATGAGGTAAATATTAAATCTTTTGCAAAATTTAATAGCTCTGGGTTTTTTCTGTAATGTATATGTCATCACTAAAAATAAGAATACCTTTTAGTAACTACACAGGTGTCAAATAGTTAATCTTATCTTACCTCTTTAGGTGTTCCCTATATGTAAACCTATTCCTTCAATAAGCTTATGTGTTTTAGGTGAACTAAACATTACTTGCATTTCAAACATATTTCAGAGAGCAACAGGTAGACCTTTAATTTCAGCTATTACATTCACTATAATGTGAATTCTTATGGACAATTACCTATTGTTGTGATTAGTCTTTTTCTCTTAGTGCATTTTGAAAGGTTTAGTTAATATTTGGGATACTTTTTGAGGTGAAGAAAAAGATTTCCATTTTTAAAAATAATCTTTTTAAAGGTATTGATTATTCTACTAATCTTCTGTTTTAATTTGGACAATTAAGGACACAATAGATATTTCTAGATAAATAATTAGAACTTTTATATGACTTGTTTGGTTACTCTACTTATCTTTGGTTGAAACTTCTGAAGCAACTGAAATTATAACTTGCTAAACACTAAAAAAAATCATAACAAATTGTTTTAACTTCCATTGTTATTCAACCTGAAAGAAACAAGAGAACTTCTGAAAAGGAACACTTCCATGAAAATTTTGCTACAGGTTTTATGGCTAGCAGTAAACTCGTTCATTTGCCTTATTAATTGTAGGGGGGTTTTTTCCTCTGGGGCTTATTTGTATGTTCAGAGAGAATTCTTTACACCTTAACTATTTCAGCTTAAAATGTTCAGTCTTCTCATCACATTTACATCCCAAAAATGTTTGAGAAAACATGTTTTTGCCTTCATATATCCTTTACATCTTATACAAACTTCTTTGTGAATGCAAATAATAATTCTTTATTATTTTTATATTAACCTCATTATTGTACTTTCTCTTGATGAATTTGCTTTGGTTTATGTGTTTGGATGTCATCCCCAGGGAACTACTGTTTACTTGCAGTACTTTCAGTCCCCACTGCGATGGTGATCAACAGAAAGTCTTCACCCATTACTCTGTTGTAAGAGCATTATTACTTTTGAGAGCTGTTCTGTCATATTTGTTCTCTGTTTTCCCTTTTTTTTGTTTCAGAACTTGTTTTAGTGATGTGATCATGTTCTTATGCTTCTTCCATATTGCTCTAATACTTAAAAAAAATACAGATTCTTATAATATTTAAAAACATCTGCAGAAGAACCCTCTGGGTTTGTTTTCTGTTTTGGTGTGGGGTTTGGCTTGGTGGTTTTTTTTGGTTTTTTTTTTTTGGTTTTTTTTTTGCTTGTTTTTTGGGTTTATGTTTTGTTTTGTTTTTATTTTTTCTCACTCTTCTTAATTAACTCTTAGTCCTACATTTTGCTCTTTACCTCTTCCCAATCTCCTCAGTAACTTCTTTTGGGAGTCCAGGAGGATCTCTTCTCCTTTGATTCATTCCAGGAATAGGCTTCCTTTATTCAGAAAGATGGTGAGCAAGGAGACAAAGCAAACACTGGGCATACAGTAACTGACTACCTGACTCTTTAGACCCAAAGTTTGCTAGACACAGCTTCTTTTTTATGCAATGTAAATTCTCATGTCCAACCTACTGATATTTAGTAGTTGCCTACAAAGCATACTGAAACTAGATTTTATGCCTGTATAATTATCTGTGATAGCTAGCTGCATAGCTGAATAAGAAATAATCTCTCTATACACATTCTCATGGCAAATTTGCCTAAATTATTTGATTAATATTAGCTTGCCAGAATCAGAACCAGTCATTGGTGTTCAGCACCCTCTGTCCAGAGCATGGCCTCCACAGCAGTTGAATCTGCTTTTATCATCATATACAATATTTATTATCATGTAAAATCAGAAAGAGCTCATAGCTGTATGCTCTGTGATGAAATTGATGATAGTAATGACATTTTTTTTCACTTCCTTAGTGTTAGTTTCATTCACTCCTCAGTAGTGCTGGTGAGCACCACCCAGTGCTGTGTACTGGGCTGAAGTTCTCTCTCTGGGCATGACTGAACTCCACTGCTGGGTTGATCTTGACAGGCCTCCAGAGCAGAGGATGTTGCAGTGAACAGTCTCTTTGGGAAACGCATGGAGCAAATAACACTTCAAAAACAGATCCAGCTCCCTACTGCTAGAGAGAAACTGTATCCAGTTTTGTTACATTTATGTTAAAGTATTTCAAGCAAAATCAGGAACTCCCATGTAATCTCACAGCCTCCAGATCACAAGTTTAGGCATGGGGCTTCATACTGTTAGGGGCCAAAGTAAAACAAGCAGTATGGATGTGTGGTTGAGTATGAAGCAAATCTGAAAGTTCTCACTAGTGCTACTGTTGTTTCTTTCTCCCATGATTCTGTCAATCCATTATCTGTATAACTATCTCTACAATAAGCTTGTTATTTTCACAAGTCTTCTGGATTTCTCTCAATGAGGCCACATTGGCTGACTTCTTTTTTCAACCAACACTCTTTTCTTCAGGGAAAAAAAAAAAAGCTTGTCATTAATGCCTATAGCTTCTTAGTCTGTGTTTTGCTCTACTCCTGAACACATGCTATTATAGAGGCAGCAGAATGGATGAAACCTGGTTTCCTATCAATTTGTTTCCTTTAACCCCTAAACTCTTCCTAGTCCCTCTGTGGGAAATAACCTCCCTTGCTGTCTGGCAGCTCTGAAAATTTCTGTCCATAGACAGCAAGCCTTGGAGCTATCCCAATCACTTCCAATGGCCAAAACAGCTTTCTGTGGCCCTGGCAGCTCTGTGCCAGCAGAGCTTTCCCTTGCCGGGGAAATAGCGTATCTGCGGTGCTTATGAAGTGCTTATGAAGGTCCCTCAAGCTTCAGGGCAACCAGATCACCTTTCTCTTGAAGGGTGACAGCAAAGGGAACATGCCTTCCTCCTTTCTCTCCACATCCCAGCTGTGTGTGATCCGGCAGAACCGGGATGGCCTCCACTCCGTCCCTTGCCCCGGGATGGGTCACGACCAGTACTGGTTCCACCGGTTGTGTCCCCAGGGACAACGCGGAGCAAGCTGGAGCCGTGTGCCTTCCCTGGGGTGCTGGAAACCTCGGGGGCCAAGCAGCCTTCCGACCACCAGGAAACCGAGGGACATCGTTCCCGGGGAGGCGGCTGGCGGGCGACAGGGGCGCAGCACCCCTCGGGGAGAAGCGGGGCGGGTTCCCTACCCCAGAGTACCGCTCCCCACCCCGCAGCAGCGCCCGTGCCCGGCTCTTCCGCGCCGCGCCCCTCCGGGCTGGCCGGCGGCGGGGCGGAGAGGAGGGAGGAGCCGTGCCGGCTTCCTGGAGGGGCAGCGCTGGCGGCGGGCGGGTGTCGCGGCTTGGGCAGGTCCGTGAGAACTTCGCCGAGTCCGCCCGGGGCGGAGGCGCGCCCGCGTCCGTGAGACGGCAGCCTCCCGCCCGCTCGGCATGGCCGGCCGCCTCGGCCGCGGGATGTGCTGGGGCAAGAGGGGCCGGGGCTGCCGGGGCGAGGGCGCGCTGCTCGCCCTGGGGCTGCTGGCCGCCCTCGGCTTCCTCGTGTGGCGGCACGGCCC